>JASAND010020753.1:0-79113 GCA_030248195.1 Trissonchulus latispiculum | reverse complement strand
CTTATATATCACGTTTGAGATATCAGGAAAGCTTATTACGTTGACGAAGAATATGCAGCCTACTCAGTTGCCAAGGAAAGCAGTAGTCAAATTAAATTATTTCAGTTCTGTAAGTTTCAAACATTTCCCTACACCTATGCCTACAGACAGGAACCATTTGGAGTCGAGATTAGCCAAGCATTAGCTGGAACGTTTTCTGACTTGCTGGACTCTAACATCAAGAGATACTTTGCTGCCGCTAGAAACTTTAGTGACCCTAAATACGGTGATTCCCAAGGTATGCCCAAGTATTTCATTTACCTGAAAGATGTCAAAAGAATTTGGGCTTGGTTAATCGTTCAATTTGGGATGTATATCTTTGTAATTTACCTTGAGCTATTATTCGATATATTTTAACCATGGCCTGGAGATTTCTTGAACTGTACTATAGGTAATTGCCTACAATTTGAAACAATTTAGAATTCCCAAGTTCCAACATAAGACATAAGGCGTAGACATTGTAAAATCTAGTCTATTGAAAATTTTTGGCAAATTAATATTTAAACGTTATTTGAACTGCTGTTACCTGGGTATTTCAGCGCAAATCATATTTTTTGTAGTTTTGCCGCAGTTGTGCAATATGAGTTATGACTGGTATTCCCTCTGAAAACAATAGTTGCACATGAGCTTTATAACTTCGTCAGGACTTCGAACTAGTCAGGTTTTGCCCACTTTTGCTTTGACGCTTTGAGTTCTACTAATTGCCTACGGTCTTGCCCATTTATGACATGCAGGTCACTTGAAAAGCGAAAAAATCCATGTGTACACTTCACTTGAAGTTTGACCTTTTAATGGATTCGGTTTCTGTTTTTGATTGTTCAGTTCTTTAAAAAAAATAAAATCGAACTATTTAATCTGCTGTACAAGATATTAGACCCGGCCATTCCAAGACGATTGGGCATGCAAGTAACTACTATTTCACGATGCCGTTAATGTTCCTTTATTCAGGCACAGCGATTTTGATTATGACCTCAGAAAGATAGATACACAGCTCTACTCTATAAAATTACACTTAAGTATTCACGTTGAACCTGATCCTGCCGTTCATCTTGTATGTTTTGTGTGATTAAAAGTGAACTGAAAAGGATGGTTCTGAATAAATCAGTATGAACAAAAAAATACAACCGCTTTGAGTAATGAATTTGTTCATTATGCTCTGAAAGCTCCTGTCTAACAATTTGATCTTATGGAATGAAGTCGCTAACTGCAATCGCCTATCCTGTTCAGCCATATGCAACAGAGTGCTTTGATCTATTCCCTCGAAACTGCTCATTTCCTGGTGTTGAAATCGAAGCAATTTACTTTGCATTCCTGAGCGTAGGAGTTGAGTTGAGATTTGTCAAAGTCAGCACTGCTTTGGAAGGATTACAGTCGCTTGAAAATCAAAGTGCAGATCTGCTTGCCTATGCCCTTCCTATACAACTGCTGAAAACAAGCCCAATCCAGAAAATGAATCAAGTGGTCACTATGATAAGAACAAGCCCAACAATTGTATATTTCAAAGCGGTTGTTCGAAGTAGTGACATTAGTCCGATCAATCACGTTGGCCATTTATTTACAGTCATAGGAACAATAGCTATATTTCATGGACTAATCGTAGCCCTACAAGCTATGACCTCAGGCAGATACAGATGTGCAACACAGATATTTAATTTAATAACTGGATTAACAATAAATATAATGTTAGGAACTTTTAGTAATCTGAACAGCATCAAACTGGCAAAACCGGCAGTATCTGACGGTGTATTTTCCAACTTGCGAGAGTTGTTTGAGCAGTTAATTTCGAACAGAAGTCATTTAATAACCACAGAACTAACAAGTCGCACCTATAGAGAATTTTTTCCAACATTTGGCAATTTGTCGCAAAGAAATTTCACCAATGAAGAAATCAGTCTAATTGATCTATCACGAACTGCAGCCAAAGTAAATCCGGCAACGATTTTTCCAGATACCGTGGATGCTAGCATCATACTTGACAAAATGAACTATGTCGAGAGTGTTGAACAGCGTCGTGCCTACTTTCTAGACGACCTCCCATTTGCAGCCATTCTGGCGAGAACAAGCCCTAGGCCAATTGGAATGTTTACATTTCACAGTATTAAGTCGCTGCCCTACTCATACTACTATGTTAGAAATGAGAACCAGGAAATGGTGGAACGGGCGTTCGCTGCGTCATTTGGCGAAGTCCTCAACCTGAAGTTCAACAAGTACTTTACAGCAACGCGGCAGTTTTCCCACTCAAGGGACTGGAAAAGCTTTTCTGTATCTGTTTGTAGCATTAAAGCAGTTTTCACTTCATTTCTGGTATTATTTTTCGGATGCGGACCTGTGGTTATTATTGAGTCCTGGTATGCAAAGTTTTGGAACCATAACTGTTAATAACTATTATGTGCTTCATTAAAAATACGATATCAATTGTGAATGCTTAACTGGCTTCAATTTCTATGCAAACTTTGGGTTTTCTGGTATTCAAAGCAGTTGAGAAATTATAGTGAATGTGTCATTTTGCGGAAAAATATCTTTTTGTACTAAAGCAGGATGTCACAGCGTCATCAAATAGTTGAGCTAATATGTCACTTTTATTTCTAAGCATGATTGATTTGAAAAAGCAAGCGTTAATCATCTTATAATCTTAATTTTAAAAAAAACCGAACCACATTTTCCTAAAACGCAAAGGGAGGAGACGGTATTGTATAGGAAAGAATCCTACGCAGACTAGCAGGACTTGGTGAAAATCGGTCGCATTTTTGGGATAGCATTGTTTATCTCACGGGTAGTTTGGAGGCTAGGTGTGATTTAGCTGGCTCTTCGCTATTCTGCTTCGCTGTAAGTCTGTATTTCCGTATTTCCGCATTATTTCCGTATTTCCGTTCCGGATGTTTTCTAGTTTTAATAGTTTTATGTGTGAGCATATCATGACTATTACAGAAAAATGTTACTTAAAATTGGGAGAAACACGTTTGCAAGGAGTATTTGGCATACAATTTAATCACTCGCTTCAGCGCCTAATATTACAAGCAAAATCTAGCTCCACAACTAATTGACAATTTCTAAAATACTTGATTTTTTCGGCTAACGTGTTCACACTGACATAGGACGGTGTAGACCAGTTGTCAAAGTCGAAAAGCAGGTGATATTTGACATTAATAGCTCAAGATTTAACCAAGTACAGCAGACTTCGACGTTCAACATAATAGTTTCATGGCTTTGCCGGTTGGCGTTGCTATTTTCTGCATTTTGCAATGTTTCATCAATTGGTTGCTTGTTGAAGACACTTTGATTAAATTGGTACCAATGGTATCCCGTTGTTTGATTTCTGTTCACCTAGTGTCGCAATTAATACTAATTTTATAACCGACTAGAATAATTTTCAGAAATTTACATCCCTAGCAGTTTCAGATTCATAAACTTATCATACCATCACAACCGGTGTAGAATACAAAGCATTACTTTTCAATATTGCTGACTGAGCATAATAATTACATGTCTGACACTAAAATATATACTGTTTTCGCAATAAATAGCTTCTATTTTCATCCAACTGTGAAGATGAGCACTTTCGCAACTTAATTGCGTTTTTGCTATACCGTGCGTGCCTAATTTCAATAACAAAAATAGCAAATTGACGGTTTTCAGGCTTGAACGGGAGATAATTCACAGCTTCAAACGTATTAAATACTTTATTTCTGCAAAGAATTTACAGGCTAGCATTCTAGCTAGAATTCCAGCAAATATGAATATTTTGCAACCCTTGGGAGGTTTCTATTTTGTTGTAGGCATTTTTGGCATATGTCATAATGCGATCACCGCAGGAATTTTTCTGTCACAAAAGGAATTTCGCAAACCAGCATTTTTGCTGATGTCCAGTTTATGTGTATCCGATGCGTTGGAGCTGCTAAATATCGGGATCTATACCGGCTATCGGCTAATGTCTGATTATGGCAATATGAACATAACCGCTTTGGACCACTATGTTGGGATTAGCTGTGGTCTACAGTGGTGGATTGGATCAACTTTATTCGCTTTGATAGCTTTTAATAGATTCATCACCATAACGAGGTGGAATGAGGTTGAATTTTGGTTCAGCCCTCTGAAAACGGGCTTCTATGCTGTAGGGCCTCATGTAATGCTAGCAGCAGTTTGGATACCATTTTTCATCGGGGTAGATACAATTTTTCCATGGGCTAACTCCTACTTAACCTACGCATTTTTGCACGACATACCGAAGTACTTCAACACGGTTTACGTGCTGATTTGCGCCTCATCCCAGATCACGTTCAATGCGCTAACGGTTTTGGGCATTAGACGACTGAGAAAGGAACATGATGTAGGAAATATGAGTGGTGGTATGTCGAAGGATAGGCTGAAGAAGGAAACACGTCTCTCGATACAGTGTGGTATAACCAGCACAATTTACTGTACGGCCACTCTGTACTTTCAGGTACTGTTTGTCCTGTCAAACTACATGACACTGAACAATATTAATTTTGTTTTCGTCCATTTCCTATGGCTTGGAAACCATACTATTAATCCGATCATATATTTTACGTTCAATAAAGTGTTGGTTGATCTAACGATCAATACCTTTCGAACGCCGTTTGTCAAATGTGGTGTCTGCAAGGAATCGACGACGAAAATTGTGGCAATGTCAATGGCAACGTCAACTGCAAAGCGCCGACTGTCCAATGTATCCCATGCGTCCAATGCGTCCAATGCTGGATCTCGGCGTCCGTCCAATTATTCTCGGGCCCCTTCGCGCCGTCCCTCAAATATGGGTCAACCGGCAATTGAGGATAATGCAAAATATTGATTGTGTTAGGAGAAGTGTGTATGTGTTTTGTATGTACCAAGAGAACTTTCTTGGTTAAATGATTATTCACAGACTTGAATAACACAATCCGAGATTCACAGCATATGCTATTTACTTTACTGTATTTAGTTTTAGTTGCTTTACTCTATTTACTGATTTATGTTAGTACATGTACAAGTTCAATGCCATCTGCATTTCTGAATTCAATCTCTAAATATACTGAGTAGTGTTTTAGACCGGCCGCACTCAACTGGCCGGCGGCCGGCCGCCGGCCGCCGAAAAAAATGTCATCGGCCGGCCGGCTGGCCGTTGGCCGTTCTTGGCCTGCGGCTAGCCAGACATATTTTTCAGTGTTTGAAGCAATCGGAGCTAGAAAGTTGCAAAATGTTTATTTTATGCATTACAAAGGCAATGGAAACGGTTTTTACTTTATATATTTGGAAGAAGTTCACATCCAGTCTTGGATTTATCTTGGATTTTTGTATCTGAAAAATGGTTTGAAATTCCAGCCGGATGGAAAATTTTTCTTAGGGATCCTATAAAACACCGAATCCTGACCAGCAATATATATTCTGGCCGGGGCGCACTGCCAGAATTGATGTCGAATGCTGACCAATGAAGTAGGCTTAGTAATTATGTAAGGGAAGCAGGCATAGGAAAGATTGATAAGCCTGTAACGGGAGTTCAGCTGATGGCCCTGTGGTGTAGTTGGTTAGCATGTCTGCTCCGGAGTCAGAAGGGCCGTGGTTCGAAAGGGCCAATTCTTTACTTTCAATGGTGAGTGAAAAGCTGAACCTCCCTCTTCCCTTCTCTCTTCTAGGTCCTGGTTTCGTGGGTACGAGGGTGTCTGACGGCTCCCGTTTGGGCTTGTCCTCGGTTTCCTCTTGGTCCAGCAGCCGTGGTAGAAGCGCTACACCTAGAGCTTGCGGAACGTTGCTAGGTTTGTACTGAAAAGCCTGCGAGCCCGGGCCTGGAACAGCCGTCCGGCCAGCCTGAGACATTTTTCAGACCGGGCTATCCAGCCTGGTTGACCTGGCCTGACAGTTGACTAGATTCTTCCTTCACGCTAGCTCCATCCCAACAAACCAACTGCGTAACGGTAGCAGCATTTTTGGTGCTCTTGTCAGTGATAAAAAAATAGTTGCATAAAACAACGATTCGGATTCGTGGAGCACAGCAGCCTGCAACAATCTTTATTTTATTTGAAAATGCAATAAACCGCAGAAAATAGCAGAAAAAGGCTACAAGGGTCTGCAATTAGCTTGTTAGTTACATTAACCTAATTAAATCTATAAATCAATAAAATACTTATATACTGTAAGGCTAAAGCTAATGGGCGAATCAGCAAATCAGTGAGCAGACATACGTTCATATGAAAGCATGTAACTAGTTACAGGTCTTACTCTATTATGTACTCTTGATACTAGTAAGCAGATCTTTGCCACAAACTTTCTCAACGCAAGTAGTGGCATTTTAAGAATTCTAGATATGCCCAGTCTTGGTCTAGACCGCTTGCTAGACTTCGGTTGGATACAAAAAATGACATTATTTACAAAGTTTAAGGGCGAGATTTAATCCACCACTTCAGGCAAGCGTGATGCTTCGGTGCGCCTGCTACTGTTCCTATTCCAATCGAAAATTTCTGAGGCGCAGCCAGCTGGTACTGGCCATTCTCCGTATTCTAATTTCCCTGATTCTAGTTTTCATTTTCCTCTACCTGGTGATAACTCTGAAATGGGAAGCGTCTGAGCTGTTCAAGACGTTCAGCAAAAAACAGCTGGATCTTGATTCTACCTTTGTGGTAAGCAAATTTAAAATTCACTAAAAAGTAAAATTGATCTAAAAGTGGACAATAAATAATGGAAACAGTTTTGATCACGAATGGCTGTGACAGATTTTCTCCAAGCATTTGCTGACGGTAGCAGTCACTTAAATATGAACGCTAAAGTGTTGTGGAGTTAGATTATGTAAGGCACAGTGTAGTTAAGGTAATGTTTTCTTGTAAGCATTATCTTTATACTGAAGTAGACGTCCACGACCTGACCCAAATCAGATTAATAATAGTCTTCAGCTATATCCCAGCAATTAGTCTTAATAACTGATGCAATTCACCGTATATTTGAAGCGCAACTTTAGGATTTCTCATTACAAAATTCTGCAATTTCAGGCAAATTTTGTCAATCTATCCCTTCATTTGGCCCTCAGTGCTTTGGTTATTGCTGTACAATTGCTCCAGCCAGAGTACAAATGCAGAGTCGGTTTGAAACTGTACGTGGTGGTCTGGATTTTTGGACTGATAATGATGCTGTGGAGTTTCAGTTGCATCTTCATTGGCATGAAAATGGGAGCGAAAATTCGTGGAACCTTGGATGAGGTTTGTAGGAATAGTTTTTTCATTTTTAAAAATTCCATACCTACAGCTGAGTGGTAGAATGTCTGACTGCAGAGCAGCCAACTCTGTGGTTAGATCCCCGCTCTGTACACTTTTCTTCACATCTTTCAATCCTGATTTCAACCTTTCAGCAAAATCTCTACTGAATTTGCCATCGGATACGAAATATAAATCAGGCTGTATGTAGAATGAAATGAGACATTTCGAACACTGGGTTATTTGCCCTGAAAAATCGCTTTTGTTCCACGCACTGCAGTAATTTCTGATTACAGTGCAAATATACAGCAAATTTGCATAAATCCACATCATTTCATATCCAAATATTGTGGGGCCGGGCTGGGGCTGTATTATTAGTGTTTTATGAATTATTATATGTAGTATTTATCATATTATTAGAACAGTGTATTACTCATCGGCCCAAGGTTTAGTATGACGCCGCAGCCTAGGCAAAACCAACCGATCAGTGAACTTTACCGGCCGCTGGCAAAAATGCAAACTAAATATGAAATCGTTGAACCGTTGAAGACAAACCATTTACTGTTTCTGTTTAGACAATGTACAAGGGAATGGAACAATACTGGCGGTCAAAGTCGATGAAACAATCCATCGATTCAATTCAGCTCCGATACGAGTGCTGCGGCGCCGCCATGGAAGAACTGGCCGGCGGTCACACTGGATTCGAATCCTACAAGCTCATAAATTCCTCCAACAGTGGACAGCCGTCTGGGTATAGCAGTTTTTTTCAAATTTTTGACAATTTTGAAAACCCTTTTTACTTTACGCCAATTGCTTGGTGTCAAAACAGTAAAAGCTGACGAAAGCTACAGGACGTGATCAAATTAAACCGTCAAAATGTTCTACCTTGAGTAAGTGTCAGTTAGTTGTCTTTGGTCTTTGCAATATTAGTGAAGCATTAATAAAGCAAGGATTCAACAATGAAAAGAGTTTCCGCTAAAGCAATACTTAAAATAGATTAAAATTTTTATTTTAAAAATATTTGAAAATTTAGAAAATTGTAGCAGTATTCCAGTTAGCTAGAGGCTGAAAATTTGAATGCCTCAATGCAGACACACTTTAGACTGGCAGAGTCGTTGTATTTTTGAGCTTTAACACGCAAACATAGAGCGAGTGAGCACGTCTTCTTGTACTTCAGAAAACATCATTTTGTGGTCCCATTCAGCTGCTGTCGACTGACAGTCCAGGAGTGCGATTTCGACAGGGTGGGATCCTCTAGTCTCCAGAGGGGTCAATTTAATCCCATAGACTGTCCGACCGCCATCAACAAACAATTCAAGACGGCACTGATGCTGATATATTTCATGTACATTGTCCTGTTTGTGATCGAGGTAATATATGGGTTTTTGTGTGCCCATGCAAAAACAGATCTTACTACAGTTTGAAATCGAATTCAAACTTAAGCTTGGTTCGATTGTGTTGGTAAACTCGCGGTTGTGGGTGGATACTTGGGTTGGGTTGTGCACTAAACCAAAGGTTGCAGGTATGATCCCCACCCAATGCTCGATTTTTTTAGGTCCAGAGATTCTGTAGACAAAATTCTTTGTTTCGTTAATTTTCTTTTCCAATAGCTAGCCCGTACTGACCTTCAAACTTTCAAACAAGTGGAAAAAATAGAATACTGTTTTTGCTAAAATTAAAGACAGATCTTGCAAAAATGCGGCCACATTGCATATATATTTCATATTTAAACTGCAGGAAGTTAGGCTCGTGCTTGTGTAGCTCAATTGTCAGGGCGCTGATACAGTGCGCGAGAGGTTGCAGGTTCAAATCCTGCTGGAGTCATAGATTTGTATGATTTATTTTGCTGAACAGTAAAATAAAATTTAAATTTTCATCCGCGGACAGAACATGTCTATCTATATTTCTCATTCTATTACCGTTGTCTCTTTCGACGGGCATTCACTGCATTTGGAATTATTCTGATGCATTGCATGCTAGCAATCACAAACTCCCCAACCAAATCAAATCTACTGGCTTGTGATTTTTCTATTTTAGGCCATTGTGCATGCAAATTGCAAGCCATCAAATAGAAATTCCACAGCATCAGATTTACCGTTTTTTTATTTTTAGCTAATTGCCCTAGTCATGGCGCGCTACTACCAGACCTCTCTGGACTGCGCCTATGAGGTCAAAACGGCGGAAGGAAAGGTGCCGGGGTGGCTGATGCTCTGCTGCGGTTCCGTTCCGGATAAATATGAATTCATCTATACGAGGAGGAGGAGGTCAAAGCGCTCGCAGGTGGAGCCGGAGCGGCGGCGATGAAACTGCGGGAATGGAAGAAGCCTTCCCTCGCGGCCAGGGAAAAAATTGTAAGGGGATGAAATTTTCTTTTTTCTGAAATTTTCCTTTCCCTAAGGGCCTTTCAAAAACCGGTAGAGTAGAGTTAACATTAACTCGATCCTTTTCATGAAAGAGTTAGAAGAGGGAAACTCAAGCTTGAGTGGAGTTAAAGCTAGTTAAAACAGGTAATTTTAACTCTACCCTACTCTACTCTACCAGTGCTTGAAAAGGCCCTAAGTTTATGAAACGGTTTTCTGTAATGTTAAAAAAGTTTAAGAGCTACCAAACCCGCATGATTTTACTTCCTTGTTTTTCTAACTTCTGTTGTGACCTTTAACGTTTTAGCAATTTCTACAATTTTCAGAGCAATCCAAATTTTATTTATCTTCATTACGCACAGGCTGTAGCTCTCTAAATCACGTACTATTCTGTTAAAAAACGGAATCTAGTTCCTTAATAAATCAAAGCAAAGCTGCAAAAAAGACCGATTAGGATTTTTCTGTTACTATGAAGTAACTAGTTTTCAAGCGAGGTCGGAATTTCGCTGTGAATTGTGAGTTCAGCTCACGTCTGTCGAGACCTTGAGATCGACGGGGTTGTAGCTCAGTGGTAGAGCGTCCGCTTTGCATGCGGAAGGCCCGGGGTTCGAACCCCCACAACTCCAGAAAATTTTTCTTCATAAAACTCCTAAAAAATAATAATAACAATAATAATAATAATAATGTTTAATGCCGACGATATATGAGTGGTACACTCGTTTGCATATTTCGACAGTAGAGGACCGGGGTTCGAACCCCCGCAACTCCAGAAAATTTTTCTTCATAAAACTCCTAAAAAATAATAATAACAATAATAATAATAATAATGTTTAATGCCGACGATATATGAGTGGTACACTCGTTTGCATATTTCGACAGTAGAGGAAAAGAATCTTTCTGAAGCAAATGGAATGACGGCTTCTTTCAGATTTTTCTGTTTTCATTTTTTCTTTTCATTAGAATTTTTCCTGCCTTAGGAACAAATGCAAGAGGACGAAGTTGGTTGGCGAAAAACCAAGAAGGCGAAACGAACGCCGGGCTACGTGGTTCAGCCACCTACTCAGATCCAGGATCTTGAAGAAGGAGCGGGGGTGGAGGGAGCAGAACCGCCTGCGGAAGAGGGAAAAGAAGTGGAAGATGAGGAAATGGAAGTGGAAATGGAAGATGAAGATGAAGATGAATATGAAGGTAGTTTTCAGAAATTCTAATCCCTGAAAACTAGTTCGTATTTCTGAGCATGGAGAAATTTGGTGGGTGCAGTATTAAGGCAAAAGGAATGTTTTGTGAAATGCCTTTCGGTTCGCTGAACAAAAGCGGACTCCAATTAAAAGAGATATGATCGCTTCAGAAAATATATACTTTATGGTAGCCGTCTTGAAGTACGTTTATGGTATATAGAAGAAAATTTCTCTTTCCACTCATCGCTATGTACTAGCACGAAAATTACCTAGGAACCTAAGAAAACCTTCTTTTCACCAACAAAATATTTGCTCATGGAGATTCTGAAAATATATACTTTATGGTAGCCATCTTGAGGTGCTTTCAAGGCGATTTTATTGTTTCAGAGTGGGAAACCGTAGAAGAAATCGCCATGGACCAGCCGGTGGCAGCGGGAGCGCCACCAGAGCCGCTGCCCCCCGTGATGGCGGAGGACGCTGCCGCGCTGCTGGACATGCTGGGTGCCCTGGGTGGCTTGGGTGGCGGCGGTGGCGGTGGAGGTGGTCCGGGTGCCGGGGGTGCCGGCGGTGGGGCACCTGCACCTGTGGGACAGCCTGCGGATACTGGCGGTGGGGCTATGGGTGCCGGTGGGGGTGGAGGTGGTGGCGGTGGCGGGTGTGGAATTGGAGGAGGTGGGGGAGGTGGAGGTGGAGACAGTCACGGTGGCGATGGGAGTCATGGGGGTGGGGGAAGTCATGGGGGTGATAGTCATAGTGGGGGTCGGAAGAAGAAAAAGAAGAAAGCGAAAGGGAAAGGAAAAGGAAAAGGAAAGGGAAAGGGAAAGGACAAAAAGAGCAAAGGAAAGGATAAAGGAAAGGATAAAGGAAAATCGAAAAAGGACGGGAAAAAGTCGGGCAAGGATAAGAAATCGAAGGCTGGAAAGAGTGGAAAGGCCAAGAAGGGAGAGAAAGGTGGGAAGTCGGGGAAAAAGAGCGGAAAGGGGGAGTTGGCGAAACTAGGTGGAAAGGGCAGAGGTAGTGCGAAGGGTGGCGAAGGAGGACCCAAGGCCTCTAAGCGCGGCGGGGGGTCCGGTAAGGGAGGGGCCCGTGGCGCCAAAGCAAAGGGCGGGATGGAGAAAGGGGCGAGTCGGGGTAGTCGGAGCGGCGCCAAAGGAGGTGGAGGTGGTAGGGGCTCATCGAAAGCGCCGGGGAAAGGCTCTGCCGGGAAAGGTAGGGGTGGTAGAGGCAGCGCTAAGGGCAGCGGCCGGGGCAGCACAAAGGGAGGTGGTGCCCCCGGTAAGGGTGGCAAAGGTAGAGGGGGCAGGGGTGCTTCAAAGGGTAGTCCCAAGGGCTCTCCCGGTAAGAGTAAAGGTGGTCGCGGTGGGGGTAGTGCCAAGGGGAAGGCTGGGGGCGGAGGCAGAGGTCGGGGGAGTCACAAGTCCCCCAGTGGGAAAAGTCCGGGGGGCGCCTCGAGGGGGCGAGCTCACCATCATCCCCCTCACAGACCCGCCCATCATCCGCCCGTACATAGAGCCCATGTGCCTCATCATAGACCCGCCATGCCACCTAGAAGAGGAAGATAGAGCACAGATTTTGGTCATACTCTGGAAGATGGTTAAATGCTTGTAATACAGTATATGTGTGGTCGTGCAAATAGAATACTGAATGTATAGTGTAATGTATTGGTCGACAGCATTTTGCCTTGACGCGTTTGCTGTTTTGCTGTTCGTCTATTTGTCATTTCGTCCGTTTCCGGGGTTGATTGGAGGAGCGTGGATTACGCAAACAACAGAAAGTCGAATCTCCGTTGCTCCGTCGGAGTATGAACCGGCCTTAACTCTATAAATTTGTCAGCATGCAACAGCCAATCGGTCATAACTCTAGAAAAATCTTACTTATATTAACGTTTACATTTCAGTTTTGAACGCCTTAAAATTCAAAAGTTAGTCTTTAACAAATCAGATTCGATAGCCTGGTTTGAAACTTTTGATAGTGTTTGAAGCGAACAAAATTTTAAAAAGCAACAAAGCAATAGCAAGCAGCAGATAATCAGCTAAACAAGTATGAATCATTTTGCATTTTTGAAAACGGACAATCGAACAAACGCAAAATAAGTATGAACCGGTTTAGTTGTCTGAATAAGAGTAAATCAATAACATGAACAAATCAATCTATGAAACATATTATTATTCATGAACTAAGCAGTTCCTGCAGAATTCTCGGCTCCAAACGCTCTAAACAACGGAAAGAACGACCGCCACTAAGATGTGTCACTACAGCACCGCCGACCCGAAAAATTCATCTTATGAAATTGAAATGAAACAGGTTCAAAAAATCGGCCGATAGCCATTGAGCTCGACCGCAGATCCGACTTTTTTTCCGGTCACCTATTCAACGTAGTCGTATCTCAGAAGTCTGATCTTTCTTGTTACCAGGAACAGTCCAATTGCTCCTGCAAAGGAAGACATCTTTCCTGCGCCTCACACTTTCAGAGGACTATGCTGGAATAGTAAGAGTAGATCAGAAAAATCTTCAGAACGGTGGAAGTCCCTCTTCAACAGACGGGGACTTCTTCTAGGCTGTTCAATAGTTAATGAACAGCCCTCAATAATTAATGAAAGTAATGAAAAGTGTGCATCAGTCGCCCATTGTCGCACAAAAAGGTTCATCACAAGAAAGACTTGTTTTGATCCTACCAGAAGTCAGTCATGCGCAACACACTGGTATTCTGTATGCGTAAGGTAGTTCGCTTCTGGGTGATGTAACAAACCTGTGGCAACTGAAGCTCTAATCCCTTTTCCAAGTTCATTTGCATATTTCTTGTCCATGTGAGTTGTCTGTTATGGCCAACAGTGAAACCGATTTTTGGGGCGCCTGGTGGTGTGCAATTGTCCTTCATTCTTTAATTACACATTGTGTGTCTTCTATATATGTTCAGATTTCTGCATTTTGCAAATGATGTAATAATTACAGTCTTGATTGACCGCAAGGCTAATTAACCATTATTAACAATGGCTTCGGCCATTTATTAAGGGCAACATGGGATCCAATTCTAGGGGGTCTAACCCTGAAAATTTCCGACAGTTAACATTTTTGATTTAACATTTTTGGAGAAAAATAGTAAAAACTGAAGATTAATGTACAGTCATTTTTAAGAATTTAAAAAAAACTTCGCTAAAATTTACTAAGAAATGTGCAATTTCGGGTAAAAATTGCGGAGGGTATACCCTGTTTTCCCTTTTGGAAAGACGGTTTCTCCTTCTTTCCTTTTCGCTGAGAGGGTAGAGGGTGGTCTGCAGCATACATGTGCTTGGGGGGAGAGGGGTCACCCCTCAGACCTCGACCTCACCCCCCAGAATCCGGATTTTTCCGATTTCTTTGGGCAAAAAGCCGCTGCCGCCGGTTCACCCACCCCCCAGAACTTCCCCTCCCGCACATATCTGGTCTGCACTCCCATTCCCCCACTTTACCCCATATTTTCGACTGTAAAGACTACTTTCTTTGTCCCTTGGTTGAGCTTTTGTCGAACTTTGTGCTTCACAAAATTCGGAATGGCATGAAATTTAAATTCAAGGTTTCCTTTCACATGCTTTTCTAGTATTACAGCTTCAGTTGTAAGATAAAGAATTTTCAGCTTTTTCACCTACATTTCACCTACATGTGCAGGGCAGTGGGACGACCCGCTGTAATGTTAAACATTTGACCTTCTGTTGTTAATTAGGTTTAACTAAATTAATTTCATATTAATTAATGTGCATGTGTATTAATTTTCATTATTTGCATTGAGTCTCTGATAAATTTAGTAGCCCCATAAATTTTAAAATCTGCTAACGACATAGAATGATTAAAGCATAAAAATGGAAAAGCTATATTTCACCTTATCTATCAAATCAGGTAGCCGCCATGAGTACTCTACATAATATAGTATGGTATAGTGATATGGTACGATAACTTACAGATATTTTCTAAGAAGCAATCCTTCAACTGTGTCTTTATTACCATAGTTGCCTTTGTTAAATGTCGTTAGGAAACCATTTTTTAGAGCTAGGTTTCTCTCTTTACAACTTTCTTTCTTTCGTCTATTATCTTGTATCCTTCTCTGGTACTTTTGTGGTGTCCTCCGAAGGACGGAAATTTGTTTATCTCAAGCAGACTTCGCTTGGCAGAGCATTAATACGTCTGGAGGTTGACAACTCATGCCCTTACGCTTTGTGTAAATTTGACCTGACTTAGAGTTTCCCTACACTCATTACGGAAATGGATGAAACTTTTGAATGTATCCTTATTTCGGAGACCTCTGCGAGGCACGACACGAACTGCAAGGCTTCAGATAGTGTTGTTGCCCCGCCGGTTTGTTTTGACCCGGCCGGCTGAGCTTATGAACCCGGCCGGCGGCGGGCCGTTTCCGCCCGACCGGCCGGCCGGGTGATGCAAACCGGCCGGTACCAGTTTTGCCATATTTTGCAAAATATTTAGCATTAATTGATGAATGGTTATGTATAACCAAGAGTATATAATACCAAGAGTGGGAAGCTTAGCCCTTCCTAATGGAAATGGCTTGCGAGATGCTCGGCACATTAAGGGCGAAATCTCGGGGGGGGGCTCCTACTTACCGTCGTTCAGCATGTGTTTATGTGCGTTTGAAATAAAACGCATCTGATTGGCTAATCGCCTACCTTATGTTAAATTTGCGGGAATAAGTGGACCCCCCGAGTTTTCTGGGGGGGGGGGGGTCCCGCTTAGCATTGTTAAGCGTGTGTTTATATGCGATTGAATTGAAATGTATTTGATTAGCTACTTAGCTGCCGTAATCGACATCAGTGCATTTCAGTTCGACTGCATATAAACACACGCATAACAACGCTAAGCGGGACCCCCCCCCTGAGATCTCGGTGGGGTCCACTTATACACGCAAATTTAACATAAGGTAGGCGATTAGCCAATCAGATGCGTTTTAGTTAAAACGCATATAAACACATGCTGAACAATGGTAAGTGGTACCCCCCCCCCGAGATTTCGGCCTTAATGTGCCGAGCATCTCGCAGGCCATTTCCATTAGGAAGGGCTAAGCTTCCCACTCTTGGTATTATATACTCTTGGTATAACAGACAAAATCAAGTATAATGTCCTTTTTCTGAAGATCGGCCGGCCGGCTGCTTCTCACGGGTTTTCCTCGGCCGGCCAACAACTCTAGTTTCAGATCACAAAGCAGACTAATTAGTTACTCTTACAATTTTGTAAACAAATCTCCGTGTTCGTGTGTGCTTGTTTTTGTGCATGAGAGGAGTAGAGACGAGCACGGGCCGGACTTTTTCGTCCTGGCTCGGCCAGTTCCAATATCTTGCTCGGCCGGCCCGGCCCGCCAAAAGAATATTTTCAAAATTTTACTAACAATATTATTTCAAAGGCTTCAATGCATGATGGGAACGCAAAATTATATGCTACGAAATGTTAAATTTTGCGGTTAAATAACTAGAATGAGTGAATGTTTAGCTATTTTTTGTGATTTCACAACAGTTTATGATGTCGATCCGGCCCGTTACAGTCTGATCCAGTACGACAAGAGAAATTTAGACGTGTCATTACAGGCACCTCCGAACCGAAAAAGTCGAGCATGAGGTGGAGATCAAAACCACAACCTTTGGTGATCTAGGCTAACGCTCTACTGATTGGGCTATTCAGATACAATCGAGCCAAGCTTAAGTTTAAATTCGTTCCCTTGCCATTTTAGAGCAGACTCTTTCTTGCCAACCCACACGTCTGGTGGTGGGTCCTGCCCACTTCTGGTCTTTACCAAAATATACAATTTGGCAAAATGAATATTCAGAAATTGTAAGTCTGTATTCAATTGGGCCTTCCAAAGTTTCAGCTATTTTTGTCTTAACCAACGTATGAATTTTAAATTTGCTCCTAAAAGGCAAACAACAGAAACTAGAACCCGACAGAAATACACTACGATGCGAGTAGTCTTTTGTCTAATAATTATAATAATAGAGAATCAATGGCAAATTCTACAGTTCTAAAAACCTTCCAAAGCTATTTCCTTTCCTTTTAGAGGACAATGAATGAAATTGCACGAAAATTGAGTGGAAATGATACTGTTACAAAACTGGTTGTCGATTTGTGTGTGAGGAATTAAGTTTCTCTAGCGGCTGACCCCATATATCTTGCATCATCAATCGGATAGGTTTCATTAACAAGAAAGCCTCTTTTAAGTCATTTCACCCATTTCATTTGTCCTGACATCTGTTTCTACAGAAACTGATTTTATTCACCAGGCTAAGTTAGTAAGGAAAAAGCTATTTATCACCTCCAGGCATTTTTAGCGTTGAGTTAGCTTGAAAAATTACTTATTACAGGACTTTTCTACTGCTGAAAAATATGAAACCTGATTCGGTGATGCTGCAATTTTAAGTGAAGTTGAAATTGACAGGCCGAATTTCTCCTCAACTTTGCGCAGAGGCAGTACCACAATCAATGAGGTTTATCCGAGATGTGGTTATTGCTGGTTGAAAACTATACCCAATACCTCGCCGTGTGGATCTGAAATATGATTCGCATAGGCAATATTTGAATGTCCCTGAAAAGGGATCAAATTAAAATTTTAAAAAAAATCAGATTTTGAATTAAAATTTGTTCAAGTGCCACCGTTCCTAAAACCTGAAATGATGACTTTTAGCAAAATTAGATTTTTGAATTTAAATTTGAATATTTAAGGTTCAAATTTCTTTAGTAGTACCGTTTTGCCATGGAACTTGGGACTTGTCGATACTTTAATTAATACTGTTCTAGTGATTAATGACTGAGCAATAAATAATTTTATTTACATCATGTAGGTGCAAACATCACAACGCAATTAAGAGTTGACCATTAACCACAAATTGTACTTGCTCGATCGGGATCTTTTCAACTTTACCCACCATCCAGTGCTAAAAATTTCAGCTTGACCTGGGGAGAAATTTGGGAGACCCGAGTTAAAAATTTTCGATATTAATCGATTTTTTCCATTTTGCAATTTTCGTATTTTCGATTCGCAGGGAGGGATGAAAAATGCTCATATTGAGCTGAAGAACATCTTAATCGAAAAGCAGACTTGGTCTTATATCACCAAGAAAGTCTAAAATCGGAACCAAAAGTTGTCTGATTTCTCTTTACGAATCGAAATAAACTCAAATTCCGCGAAGTAGAACATTTTTGAGGTACTGGAGAACTTAGCGTGGTGGGAGGAAAACATAGTCATACCCGACGTTTAGCTGGAGAGGACAAGTTATCAAAATTTTAGCATTCGAAGGAGGGATAAAATTAAAAAGACTCTATTTCGTTTAGCGGTGTGACAGTAAATGAATAACCCCAAAGTCAGTTCCGGGACCGTATTGAATATCTAATTCTGAAATCTGAAATAGAGTTAATTGATTCCGTTAATTGGATGCTAATCAGGCAAATTCATGGAAAATCTCTGAATCTGGGTGTCCTGGACTGACAGGTGCTGTTCTTTGACTAGTTCGATATCAGATTCAACAACAGATCGAAGAATTTCCTAAAATAAAATTATCAATTTGTAAAAATTTAATTTATATAATTAAATTTAATTAATTTAATTTAATTAAATTTAATTAATTAATTTAATTTATTTAATTTATATGTAAAAATTTATTCAATTGTTTAATTTAATTCAAATTAAGACAACATCCGTTATAAGAATAAGAATTTTTGTAAAGGTTTCTAAGCTCAATTCTGCCATTTGTAATATTCTGAGCAAAACATTGCTCCAAGCGGAAGCAATTTTGTTGCATTTTTCTCGCATTTTTTCGGAACCAGTTCGCAATCCTGCACAAAATTCAGCCATCTTTCTTAAAAGGGGTCTACATTTGGAGAGACAGTTAAGTCAAAGTGACTTTGACAGAACTTGTAACCATAAATTCTCCATGTGATTTTTTATTACACCTATCCGATGAAGGCGGCAACATCAAAGGAAAGACGACTACAGTAATTACATACTTTACGCTAAACAACCAGCTACAGTAATACATCCAATGTACAGTCTAGGCGGAATGAAGTAATACTGTTTTAAATTATATTTTAAACAAAGTATATTTAATTATTTAGTTATTTATTTTACAAATATATTAAATATAGCACGCCGAGTGTTACGCACCGAATTTTAGCCTTAAATTACACAACGGATTGAAAAAGCGACGCCAAAAGTGACCAATTTTGAGCACCATAATTAATGTTTAAATTGTTTCTCAATTCCACCCTGTCCTCTGCAAAGCTATTTATTTGCCCAACTCTACTGTACTGCAATGTAAGTAGAGGATTATATCTTTAGAGCTTGTCAACAGTAAGCTGAAACTAAACATACTAATCTTAATTTTTCGTAAAATCGGCCAAAATTTTCAAGATTTTTTTCTACAAATGGAACAGTTTAGTTTATTGCAAATTAATAGCAAGATCTAATAAAATTAGGGCTAATATTCCGAAACATTTGGTTAATTCATTCTTAAAGTACAAGCACCCTCGAAACTTCCAGGTCACGATACAAGCCCCCCTCAAAATTGTCTCAGACTCAACTACCCCTAAGTCCTAACCAATATACCAACTAGGGTGAGGTGGCTGTAAAAAAGTCTTACACTTGTTCAAAAACTTACACTTTTTTGAGATCTCAAATGGTTTCCGATCGATTTAGGTATGACCTAACTTCGCTCCAGACCCGCCGGGCTATCCGACTGTGGCCCTGCCGGGTGGGATGGAAAGCGCCGAAGCAGTTTCCCTGAAGGGAGAGCGACTGTTCGATAGTCCGAATGAAGGATCGCTTGGAGCAGAGCCCGTGTCGATGAAAAATCGATGTGATCTGATCCACAGCGGTCCAGCCGAATCGAGCCGCCGTTTTGGAGATGGCCCGGTTGATTCGAGCCAGGACTTCGCGACTGGCTCGGCCGAACTCGGCTCGAGTTGCGCTGCCAGCGCAGCTCGAATCGAGTTGGCCGTCTTCGTTTCGCAGGAGGTCGTAGTAGTGCGGATAGAAGATGGAAGCGGGCGGAATCCCGGGGACTTTGGTATCCAGGGCCAGGGCCAACATTTTCAGATCCCGTTCCAGGCCGTCAAAAAGTTTGGGCAACTTGGCAAACGTTTGATCCGAATTGCCCCAGAAAATCGAAAATAGGAGATCCGAAAAGTTGATGTCATTTCCCCCGACACTCAACAAGGTCACATCCGGTCGCAACGGTTGGTCACAACAGCCCTGACACCCGCAGAGCTGGGAATTTGCCACCTTTTGGATGGACTCTAGGGCATCGAGTTGGGACGGTTGCTGGGGGAGGGTGGGATGGGGTCCCACCAACCCGTGAATTATGGACGCTCCGCTGCAGGCGAGGTAGGTAAACAGGATCCCGTAGTCGGAATAGGTCTGCTCTAGGAATTTGTAGGTCCGGTAGGCCCAGGACCCATATCCGCTCCGGTAGCAATCTCGGGATATCCATTGGGCCGGGATTAATCCCATCAGCTGAGCTGGGATATCCGGATTACCCTGACCGGATGCGTAGGAATCGCCCAGGGCCACAATCCAGATATCTCGGATCGGGAAATCCAATTGACCGGTGCCCACTGAATGGTCACCAGCGCTAGGGTTGGTCACTCTAACCGAGGCCCGAAAGTGACCCTGAAAGGGAGCGTGCCAGGTCAGGCTGCATTCGGTGTGGGGAAAGTTCACGGGTTCCATTGGCAAGTCGCCAACGGATTCGAGGTGCCAGGAACACCGATAGGCGGAGGTTCGGTTCCCGCCGGGCGAAAGTTGAAAAAACACGGATCGGGCCTGATTTAGGAAAGAGTCGGGATCGTTGGCAAATCCCTGAAATCCGCCGGACGGTGACTCGTAAATCCGGGGACGATAGAATTGGATTTGGAAATCTCCGGGGTTGGATTGCGGATGGGATAGGGCGAATTGGACCAGGACCAGGCAAATCTGAAACAAAAATGTTTTTACTGTTTTCTTCATTTATTCGATTAAAATTGTTAGGGGGAAAAGTAAAGTTATTTTACATTATTTCAAAAAGTGAGGTTTAGCACGTTTTGCAAAAATCAGCATCAAAGCTCTCCAATTAATGTTATAAATTTTTTATCTTTTTATCTTTCTTATCAATCAAATAAAATAATGCAAATAATAATCCTATCGAATAATGCAAAACTGCATTTTTAGAGTTCTAACTTACTAAAAAATAGTCGTTTGGTGTTTTCTTTTGGAGATGTACAAGAATCCAAAATGTTCTTTAGAAAAAGGGTAACCAATGAATAAAAGGTTGTCATTTCATGATTAAAATTTGCAGCAACCACTCAAATAAATTTAAAATTATTGAAGATTCTGTGCCTCTGCTTCTGTTTAAAGATTTGCTGATTCCCGTTTAAAGAATGAAAACAACACAATTTCAGATCTGATAAAGTATAGCTTGATTTGGACAAAACGCCTAGTTGTTTCCACGGGAGAATGTTAAGTTTGACACTGTTCAATTCTGTAGACACTGTGGTCAAACATTACTCATGAAAAGCCAAGAAAGTTCGTCACAAAAATCAGGCTACGAAAGGCTATGGGTTCAGTGCTCAATTGTCAATGTTTCCACGAATTTGGAATTGGGTGTTATGTATCATCAGTTTAAAATGATAAAAGTTACATACAAGGTTGCATATGCAAGAGTTATCGGAAAATTGATGAATTGAAAAATAATCACAGAAGAATTTCACAGCACTTTTTTGCTTAATGTCATCTCATGGTGTCAATTCTTTATAAATTGCTATTTCCTAAAATTACGTATGAATATTTAACATGTTTCTAAATTTAGTCTGCATCAATAATCTGCAAGTCTGAGTGTAATGCAATTTAAAGCCTAAATTGCAACTGTAAACATAAATGATAAATTTAAGTCAAATCAATAAAGTTAGAGCTTCGGATAGTTCTGCAAGTGGGATAATTTGGGGATGGCAGAGCTACTTCCAGACCGACTAAAACGGAAAAAACCGAAAAGGGAAACAGGTATACTATCGAAATAATTTAGGCTAAACATTACACGTTTTAAGCAAACTAAGCATTCTTTCTAAAATGCTCATCAAAAATTGCAGAACATGATTATAAAATAGATATTCTTGCTATTTCTGGCTAGCAATTGTAAAAAAAATGACAAATGAGAAATGCCATTCCAGGGTGAACCCCCTTAAAATTTTGGAAAGTTTCAGAGATAACAGACCCTTTTTAAAGGTCGGGGTAGACGCTCGAAAACAAAAATTTGTGTCAAGGTGTGATTTTGCACCCGTTCAGACAAATTGCTTTTCAAGAAAGGATAGGTTAGAGTAGATTAAAGCAGTAGATTATTAGCTGTTGTAGTCTCGTTTTAACTCCACTCAAGTTTAAGTTTCCCTGTTTTAACTCTTTCATGAAAACGGTCGAGTTAATTGTAACTCAAAGTCTACCCTTTCTTGAAAAGGCCCTGAAAATGAATGGAGCACTGGGCGGATCAAAGCAATTAATGGAAGTAAAATAAGTTGATACAAAATTATTTTATTTTCAAACCTATTCTAAATATGATCTACGAATTTCTGTGAACTCACTCGAGAACATTTACGAACTAATTTTAGATACGAAAAATAAAAATTTAAAATTTGTGCTAATTCCCCTCGTCATTCCTAAATTTGCACATTTTTCATTTTTAAATTCACATTCACAAAATTCATTTTTAAAATGTTACATTAATCCATAAATTACATTAATTAATCAGATAATTATCAAACTTAAACACAAAAGTAGGACTTACCAAAACCACACAGCTCATCAGCATACTGACTATCACACACCACACCAAATATTTGCCCAACTTTGAAGGGATAATGTTAACAGTAGTGGAGGAAATGTTAAACCAGAGAAATTTGGCAAGAAAACATTCACCCAAATCTTTCGGAATGAATCTTACAGAAACTCCCAGACTCAAAGAACCACAAAAGCGCGCCGGCCCAAAACTGGCAGAAGTTTTGTAAAAGAGTTGAAATATTTTGTAAGAAACAAGCGTTTTATTGCTGCACATTTGCTATCCCTATAATAATGTACATAAGTGTGTTTAAAATTCTTCCCCTTTGATGTTTGCCGCCTTCTCTACACACCATGTTGTATAAGATTGGTGGAGTTATATGTTTAGTTTAGAATTCCCGCCAATATAAACGGGGGCTATTTAAGGAGTTTAGGGTCGCCCACCCAGCCCTATTAAATAGGTAAAAGTTTAGGCTTAAGGGAGCCCCGCCCCCTTTGGGTTAACTCTTGGTTCCAACAACATCAAAGGGAAGCCGACAAGTTAGTATTATGTTTTTTTGTGAGAGGGTTAATAATTTCCAGCAGAATAGTCAAAAATAGGAGATCTCTTAATAAAGTTTAACTGTCACTTTATTGGCCCCTGTAAACGGAGTTACGTAAGCAATAGACTTGTCAGTTTGTTCAAAAGATCAGTAAAATGTTGCCACCATAGATTTGTCGAAGTAAATAAAACTAAATGCTATTCTTTTTTGGTGAGAGCATAATTAACTTTTGACTTTTTTAGAAGCATAGGCTATACAAATATAAAGCGTTTCCTACGTGATAGTATCTGGCAAAGCCAGAATTGGAATAAATTTAAAACCAAAAATTTGAATTGTATTGTATAGGTAGGTAAATAAGAAGACATGGAGAGTTCATCTTGTTTTTCAAGTTTTTACGCTCGGCACATGAAGGCCGAAATCATGGTGTGAGGGATGGAGGGTAACGATAGCATGTGTTTTGGTTTCAAATGGACCAAAAATGCCCAAATCTTAGCTCATTGCAGTGTCATTTCAGTAACCGATTTAAGTTTTAGTTTCAGTTTTATTCGGTGGTCCAAAATAATTTCAGTTTCAGTTTCCGGCGGAGCTTCAGAGTGTTAAAATTTCCTAAGGGTAGTCTAACTTCTTGTCCAAACCACAGCATAAAACCAATTTTTTTCTCCTACACTGCTACAAATATGTTTCTCGAGCTAGATTTTGTTACTTCTGCATACAATAAGCCAGTAATGTTTCAGGCACTGAAACTGAAACTGAAAAGATTTAGGCTATCTGATTGAAACTGAATCTATTTTGGAAGGAAACCAGAAACCGAAACTGAAACTATTTTAGGCGACCGACTGAAACTGAAACTAGAAGGGATTAATGAAGAACAAACGAAACTAAGATTGTCACTACAGCATTAAAACTTGAAACTTGTACTGAAACTATATAGTTTCAGTATTTCATCAAAACTTGAAGATTTGAAAGTTTTAAACAGCTTTTTCGTTAATATGCTGCAGTGGGAGTATACATAATCATCAATCTATGCACTATAATATTTCTGAAGGCTAATAACAGCAGTTTTTGTGAATTAACTTAATCGTTTGATCTTATAAAATTTAGCTGCCATCAATGTGTAATTTGGCATGTGCAATCAGATTTTAGAACCTCCCGTAGCGCAGTGGTTTCTTACTGCGCAACAAGTGCAGGATCACGTCAACTCTAGAGCTTGAACAAAAAAATAAGCTCTAGCACCGTATTTCAAGTATCCCTCCTGGGCAATTTACCGAGATTGACAAGGGGTGGCCGCCTGCTTGGTGGAGCTACCACAGCACCTCCATTACGGTAGACGTAATGGGCGTACTGATGGCCTTGTAGAACACCTCGGGTAATTGCTATGGCAATTATTCACTGTCAGCATCCCCCTTCCCTCAAAAATGTATACGTTCTAAGCTGGCACTACCCCTAACCGGAGCACCGACTGGGGTGAGGTGGCTGTAAAAATCAGATTTTATATAAATCGATTGACTTTTGCACAAGTTAACCAAACGTGTGGTTGTTGAACCGTAGAGCTTGCAAAAGGAATCGCTCTCTACGTTCTGGTCATGTTGGACTCTTTATTTCTTATAGTCGTTGTGTTGACTACATTTTATTTTGTTTAAATATGTTACAAGTTTAGAATCTCTTTGTTATGTCTAATTGATGTTCAGCCATAAGGAGAACTGATTTTCATCACTATGTAAATCCATACCATGTGTCATGCCATGCGATAATTCCTTGGCTTTATTGTCAACTTTTACAACAGTTTACAGTTTAAGAGTTATTAAATTGAACTTACTTCTTACCATTTCATTCGCCCATGAACTCCAAAGATGCTTGGCTATCATCTTTTGTTATCCTTGGCTGTTTCGGTGAGTAGTTTTGCTTGACTTACGTCTTGAAACACTCATTTCAGGAATATCTTCAACAGTCCAGGCGTATATTTTAGCTCATAGAAAAATTTCTATGTGCCAACCCTGTGGCAAAACTGTCCACACAAATGCACCTTGAGCCTATCATAACAAAAATTCGTTTAAATCAGAATATTCCCTTTTTGGAGACAACATGTTTTGCATTGTTGGGAGGCTAGATTTCTTCAAACTAGATCTGAATCCTTGAAAAAGGTAATCGACAACCTAAAACCACTGATTACTCAAAGAAGGTTGGGAACCAAAATAACCTTAGATTCTTAAATGACTCTGACGAGGCGGGATAGCCTGAATGAAAGATTGTATTTTACGGGGTGTGGGATTGACGTGAGAAGCCCCCATTCGTCAACTCTGTTTGAATTAGAAGTGTGTACATGAGTTGATTTCGGTTCTAGCATACTCTACTGTACTCTTTCTTAAAAATGGTGAACCCCAATTATATTTCAGGCATTCTTGAAGGACAGTATCGGTATTTGTTTGCGGACGAGAATCAAAGTTGCACCCAAGCTTGCGGCAGTCCGGGAGTGTGCGATACAGCAGGGTTTACTATTGATCCAGCAGTGTTGGGCCAGAAGATGGAAGAAGCTCATGTGGCAAAATTCAATGTTCCTTGTGAAAACCTTAAAACCGGACAAAGTTTTCCACCGGACTCTCCAGGGCGCAGGAGCTCTAATAATTTTTGTGTTGGATATGTCGAGAACATCGACCAGAGTGACTGCAGTGCCATACCCGGACCACATATAAGTCACAGATTTTGCAGCTGTCTTCGTAAGTTTTAGTAATTGTAGTTGCAACCGGTAAACTGTGAGCGGCATTGTCATAAAGGTTGCAGTTTATGGTGTTTCGTACAGCTGCGGTGTATCTCCTCATTTGTCTCCTGAAGTCGCAGTAACTTTATTCCTCTATCCCATATAGTTAGCAGTTGCAATCCCTTACGGACGAATTGATAAATCATTCACTTTTATTTGCACCAGTTCTAAAAATATCAACATTCTTACAGGAACCAGCATGATACACTAATTTAAAATCACCCATTGCTAAAAATAAAAGCTTTTATTTACAACTAATCAGTTGAAATTGTCATCACAATTCACAGAACATCTGCCACCAAGCTCGAAAATCAATTTCATCAATCAATCAATCAATCAATCAATCGAAAATTTAGATTTTAGCTTCTGTAATCCAGTCCAAGCGTTTGAAACCGGAGATAACGATATTAAATTCTTAAAAATTATCAGTATTATCTTATACTCTTATGCATATAACATAAAATCAGTATTAGAGTTTTGCCTGGACCGGGCCCTGACAGAGCCTTTACCGGCTCGCCTCGGGTCCGGGCCCGGTCAGCCGCGAAGGCCCGACCCAATACGGACCTATCGAACCTGCCGGGCTTGGAGGCTCGGCCAATCTCGGTCAAATTCCTGTTTAAATATTTCAAAACTTTTTCAATACCTATATCTTCACTAAAAATCCGAATATAAGCTTCCGGGCGTTATCTAAGTTGTAATCAGTAGCTCCAAGAGTTTAGAATAGGAGGAGTGGAAAACTCAGCTCTTCCAGTGCCTTAAATTTGCTAGATGCGGAATCTCTGAGGGCGTAGTACCGGTTATCATTGTTAACCATGTGTTTACATGCGTTTGAACTAAAACGCATCTGATTGGCTAATCGCTTACCTCATGTCAAAATTATGTGTTTAAGCTTACCTCCTCTGAGATATCGGAGGGGTTACCACCACTAGCTCGGTTAACCTTGTGTTTATATGCGAATGAACTAAAATGAATCTGATTGATTACTACAGCTACCGTACCTCGTACCACCTGCTACCTCCAATCAAAATCGTTTTTAGTTCACTCGCATATAAACGCACGGTTAACAACACTTAAACAACAACCGAAGTTTGTGAAAACTGTCCAAAATAACTTCGCTTCTAACACTATTCGAACACTCCAGCTTCGAAAACTCAACATTTCCATTCTAGACCGATGTTGTCAAATTCTGCCGGTTGGCTAGCCTTTGCATATTCCCTCTTATATCTACATTTTGTAAGAAATTATCTGAAGTCTGGCACAAAAATGTGTGTAGAAAACTGTGATCAGTATTTAATTGTTCATCAGAAACCCATGACATTATAAATTTTCAGAATCCTTGCAATGGGAGTAAATTTTTATAAAATTAAAATTTTGAAAAAATTCCAGAATATTAAAATACTGGTTTATCAGGGTTTTCTACTTGCAAGTTTAAAATTGCTTTCTTCTAGCCAAATTTCTCTCATCTTTAAACACAGAAAATGACGCAAGAATGAAGCAAATTAGTTAAGGTTTGAATGTTTTATTAGCACTTCTCAATTTTCCAAATCCTTTGCTGTTTGTAGCTTTTTCATAAAACCACTGCTCGCCCGAAACTTTCATTTTCGAGACCGCTTAGACACGTGATTCCATGTAGTAATAATCATTTTTCAAAATTTGTAAGTTGAGTTTTTCAAAACGTTACACCTTTTTACCCAAAATTTCAATATGCTGGACAGTATGTCAGGATCAGTCTATTAGCGGGGACAATTTTAGTGTTAATATACACTTAAACTTTAGGCTTGTTGACAAAATTTAATTTACTTGCTTTATAGTGCGGGTGCGTTATATTTACTCACTGAGGAATTGATTGTTAGATGCACAACAGCACAGTAGCCAAATGAAGCAGTCGCAGTCTTCACATTTCAAGCACAGTAGTGCGTTTAGTTTCGGGAAATTATACTCAATAGAAAATGATTTTGACATTACTTGACTTGCAGTGCAGAATCTGATTTCTTTTCAGACTAGCTACGGCGCTAGTCCTACCATTATAAAAGGAAGCGCAAACGTGAACTTTGGGATGTATAGTTTTGCCATCGGATTTGTGTAATGAGACCTACCTTCTTGGGTAGGTTTCTTTGGGGATTCGATTTGGTGACTCCCATTTGGGATCTTCGTGGACACGTTTTGGTTGCTCACGTCTCTCGCAGAGTCTGTGAAATCTTTTGCTGAGTTTTGGTCCCAGTTTTGAGTTGTCAAAGTTCATATGTGTATTTTGAAAACTAAAGTTGTTGGTTTTTCCTTTAGAAAGTTAGAATAGTCGTTTAAGCTGACGTTAGGTTGTGCTCTCTTCAAATGTTCTCTGAACTCGCTCTCCATTTCTCTTAGGCCTATGTATCCCACACCGAGCGCTTACCTGCAATCATTTACTGAATCCGATTTAGTGTTTCATTTCAGGTGCTGGCATCGTTTTATGCAGTGCTTTTGAGGAGAGTTTTCGAAACGCTATAACTTTCGCAATTTTGGGAGTTGCAATGAGCTTTATACATCATTTTAAAGCTTATCATCTGTACTTTTTACATGAGCTTAGGAAACTAGCAAAATTAGCAAAAATTGCAGAAATTTTCTGACGTGCTGACATATGAAAGGACTGAATATAGACCAAAAAATTTTGAACATCGATTTTTGAAAACAGTAGAATCGGCCAAAATTTCTTCTTGCGCCATGATATGAAGGACACGTGGATCGAGGGACATTTTTCGGATTTAGCTCAAAAAGTCTCAGTACTCCATAAAATCCGGCAAATGTGAAATGACACGAAATTTCGCAACTTTATGTTCAGTTTTTTTGCAACTGGAGACGTTTTAGCTCAAACCGAGAAAAATAACAATCTGCACTAGTGTGAATTTTTATTCTGCCAAAAATCACGCGATTCCATTGGGTAGGTTTCGAGAAATCGATGTTCAAAATAAAATAATCGCAGTTTTGCTAAAATGTTTTTTCCGCGAATTCTGCAGCTTAAAGCAACGAACTCCAACGAATAGGCATTAATAAAATGTGCAATTGGACAATGTGTCCATTGAGTATAAACAAGCCAAAATTGTCTCTAAGATTTGGCAGTAATTTTAAAAAAACTGATTTCTTCGAAAATGGCCATTTTTTGACCCCAAAAATGGTTTTTGGATTATACTGCCTCAATAACTAGAGATATATGTAATGAAAGGAGTTTTATAAAGGTTAAAAAATGAATTTGAGAACTAAATGACAGATCAAGAGTCGTGTGAAGAAACGAATTCCTCAGTTGCAAGGGAAATAAAAATTTTTGGTTTGCTAATGATTGATCTGATTGGAACTAATGTTTAAGTTATTTGATGTATTTTGTTATATCTTGTCCTAAATTGCGAGAGTTGCCAAGTAGAAGTTACTATTTATTCAATTAGGGACTAAGATTTTTGATTTATATATTAAATAAGTAAGTAGCGAAGAAACTCGAACACACAGTGGACACAAACCACTTAAGAAAAGTAGTTTTAATAGTTAATGGAAGTCTTAACGGCCCTTAATTGTATTAATCCCCCTACTAACACTAAAATTACAATTCCCAGTTAAAAATGTAGTTACCTTTAGCAAGTCCGAGATAGGACTCTCAATTCCCTCTCCTTCCGGTCGGAGATGCCTAAGGACTGATTGTAGGAATGTTTCCCAATTGTTATTAGGGACATAAAAAAGTCTTTTATGTTCTCAAAGTTTGGAATTTAAGTGCCAATAAAGAATGCTAATACTGAAGATCATCGAAAAATAGCAAATTGTTAGAAGATGGTTCAATATTAGGTACTGAATAGCTAGGTACGTAGTTAGATAGGGTTAATAAATGTTATTTAGTGATATTTACCTAATATTTGGTGAAATTGGTAATTTTGGTCCAAAACATGACTTGGGCACATATGAAAGAGAATTTGATCCTGATTCCAAAAATGCAAACCCGACTTTTTAACTCTCAAAAATAAGAAAGTTACGAGCAAAAATGTTTTTATAAGATTACTTTTTGTTTCGTAATCTTATCACTCCAAAAAGGAGTGTTCTAAATAGGTTCTTTTATTTGGTTTGACTTAAGTCAAACCTTTCCTTTTTTTATTGTCTGGGAGGTTGTCTACCTCCCAGACTACACCTCAGTCAGGTGTTGTTTTCTTTTCCTTTCCATTCTGCTAGGCCTCTTTCTTCCAGGGCCTAGCAGTTGTCCTCGCTTGAACTTTAGGCCGAGGACAAGGCCAACAAAGAAAAGGAAAGAAAATAGTAGTATCAGCCCAAGTTATACCAAATCGAGGGGGCTAATCTCCCTCATTAATAATACAAAAATTAATATGAATAGCTAGAATTAAGTAGATAAGTACGTAGTTTATGATGATATAAGTTTTAACCCACAGAAAATTATGCATCTATTGTAATAATTTGGCAAAGTTACGAATATTTTTCCGTTCCATTAGGAAATAAAATAAAACTGTGATACCAAAACGGTGATCCAACGACACGACACATGCAGCCGCTAATATGTTTTTTATTTTAAAAGCAGTAAACGGAAAAAATGTGGAAGATACAAGTTTTTAGGACGAATTACTTACTTTAACTGCGGTAACCGCTTTTTGATTTAACCGCGGTTACCGCCAAAAATAAGTGGTTTGCGGTAACAAATATTTGCTACCGCGCCCATCCCTACTTCAAATTGTTCCTTGTCATATAATTCCAACTAGATTTAGTGCGACTGCACTTAAATTGACAGAACACTCGTCAACTACAACGGTTTGGGATTGAAACTGGGTTATGGGTTATTTGAGTAGCTATTTTTGCTTCGCTCAGTCTGTGAATCTTGGGTCAAAAATTTTGTTAATCCTGGATCTGAGTCAAGCATTCCCAGAGGGCACCTCGGGTTTGGGTCCCCATGCGTAGCTGACGATTTCTTGGTTAGGAACGCAGACATTGGTAAGTTTATATTCAAATTAAAGAGCTTCGAAAAGTGCACGAATTGTGTTAATTGCCTGTAAACTAAATTATACTGAAGTTCTGGTCGAATAAGTGATTTTGTCAAATAGCTGCCAGCTTTTTTGTTCGAGATTACTGCATAACCAATGGGCAGATCTGAAAGATATTTGCTTACAATATCTTTTGGCAATTTAATTTGCCCGGAGAGGTCCTTTCTTTTTCGCTCTATCAGCCTACAATCAAGAGCAATTACTTTATTTCAAAGTTGAATAAAATGTGAAATTGGCAGAAAATGCTCATCTAGCTTATTAGAAATATTAGATAAGTAGAGACTCAAAAGTAAGATCTGCAAGAATAGCTAACTCCCTAGCAAAGCTTGTAAATGAATAAAGATCCCAATGTTATATTTGGGCGCTAAAGACTGGCGAATATTTTTAATTGTTATAATTTCAAAGTTTTAGTTAAACATCTCAATGCTTCTAAATGATCCAAATTTATAGCATCTAAAAACAACAGACGCAACTATTTCACTGAAATTGGTTTAATAATAATGACTGCAATAACAATAATAACAATAATTTACATTTACAATAAAATCATTTCTTTAAAATGTCGCAAAAACAGAATCAAGTTACGAACACATGACCTCTGTGAATTAATATCTTATAAAAGATTAGGTCTGATTGTTTGCAACCGTCGAAACATGTATCTACGCTACTTATCGGTTCCCGCTATTTTCGAAATGGTACACAACCCAGAAGTAGCAGAAGAATAATATATACCTTGGCGACGGTGTCCGAAACTCTAAATTTCTATTGTATATAGTGAAAATAGTATAGGATTTGGCGAATTCAAGCTAATTTCTGAAAGACTGTTTTCAAATGCTTTCAGGTTAAATGATGTAGTGATGTAACTAATTTGAATAAATCCAAATGCAAATGCGCTTTAAAAAGGAAGAAAACGCAAAACCGGTACCACACTTTAAGTGTACTTGAATATAAGTTCAACTATTGTTGTGGAACGGAACACATAGACAGTAATGTCAAACGTTTAATTTTGTTCATTTTTTGCTCAGCCCTTGCATGAGACTCATATTTCTGGTACACCTAATATAGTTTATTTTTTATGTACTTTACAACTACAGAAATCACAACAACGCAAACAGTCACCTCAACATCAAGTACAACTACAACATCAACATCTACAACAACTTCGACGTCTACGTCAACCACTACAATAACTAGCACAACATCAACATCTACAACAACGTCGACGTCTACGTCAACCACTACAATAATTAGCACAACATCAACATCTACAACAACGTCGACGTCTACGTCAACCACTACAATAGCTAGCACAACATCAACATCTACAACAACTTCGACGTCCACGTCAACCACTGCAATAACTAGCACAACATCAACATTGTCAACAACTTCGACGTCCGCGTCAACCACTACAATAACTAGCACAACATCAACATTGTCAACAACTTCGACGTCCACGTCAACCACTGCAATAACTAGCACAACATCAACATTGTCAACAACTTCGACGTCCACGTCAACCACTACAATAACTAGCACAACATCAACATTGTCAACAACTTCGACGTCCACGTCAACCACTGCAATAACTAGCACAACATCAACCTTGTCAACAACTTCGACGTCCACGTCAACCACTGCAATAACTAGCACAACATCAACATTGTCAACAACTTCGACGTCCACGTCAACCACTACAATAACTAGCACAACATCAACATTGTCAACAACTTCGACGTCCACGTCAACCACTGCAACAACTAGCACAACATCAACATTGTCAACAACTTCGACGTCCACGTCAACCACTGCAATAACTAGCACAACATCAACATTGTCAACTACTTCGATGTCCACTTCAACACCTACAACCAGAAGTACAACTTCAACAGCATCCAGTTCGCCTACTTCAACATCAAGCTCAACAGCACCATCTTCAACAATTTCGACATCCGCTAGTATTACTACAACAACAGGTGCAACATCGGCCACTTCAGTAACTTCGACTCCCATTTCAACTGCTACAACCACAAGTGCAACATCAACATCTTCAGTAACTTCGGCGCCCAGTTCCACAGCTACAAGCACAAGTGCAACAGCAACATCTTCAACAATTTCGACATCCGCTAGTATTACTACAACAACAGTTGCAACATCAGCCACTTCACCAACTTCGACGCCCATTTCAACAGCTACAAGCACAAGTGCAACCTCGTCATCTTCAGTAACTTCGACGCCCAATTCAACAGCTACAAGCGCAGGTGCAACATCAACATTTTCAATAACTTCGACGACCAGGTTACCTACTTCAACATCAAGCTCAACAGTAACCTCTTCAACAATTTCGACATCAGCTAGTATTACTACAACAACAAGCGCAACATCAGCACCTACAATAACTTCAACACCCACTTCATCAGGTACAACCACAAGTGCAAAATCAACATCATCAGTAACGTTGACAACCATTTCAACAGCCACAGCCACCAGTGCAACATCAACATATTCAATAACTTCGACGACCAGTTTACCTACTTCAACATCAAGCTCAACAGTAACTTCTTCAACAATTTCGACATCCGCTAGTATTACTACAACAACAGGTGCAACATCAGCCACTTCACGAACTTCGACTCCAATTTCAACAGCTACAAGCACAAGTGCAACCTCGTCATCTTCAGTAACTTCGACGCCCAGTTCAACAGCCTCAGCCACAACTGCAACGTCAATGTCTTCAGTAACTTCGACGTTCACTTCAACAACTACAAGCACAAGTGCAACCTCGTCATCTTCAATAACTTCGACGCCCAGTTCAACAGGTACAACCAAAACTGCAACATCAACATCTTCAACAATTTCGACATCCGCTAGTATTACTACAACAACAAGTGCAACATCAGCATCTACAATAACTTCAACGCCCACTTCAACAGGTACAACCACAAGTGCAACATTAATATCTTCAGTATCATCGACGACGGTTTCAACAGCTACAGATACAAGTGCAACATCAACATTTTCAATAACTTCGACGACCAGGTTACCTACTTCAACATCAAGCTCAACAGTAACTTCTTCAACAATTTCGACCTCCGCTAGTATTACTACAACAACAAGTGCAACATCGGCCACTTCAGTAACTTCGACGCCCATTTCAACAGCTACAAGCACAAGTGCAACCTCGTCATCTTCAGTAACTTCGACGCCCAGTTCAACAGCCACGGCCACCAGTGCGACTTCAACATATTCAAAAACTTCGACGACCAGTTTACCTACTTCAACATCAAGCTCAATAGTAACTTCTTCAACCATTTCGACATCCGCTAGTATTACTACAACAACAAGTGCAACCTCAGCACCTACAATAACTTCAACGCCCAGTTCAACAGGTACAACCACAACTGCAACATCAACATCTTCAGTAACTTTGACAACCATTTCAACAGCCACAGCCACAAGTGCAACATCGACATTCTCAATTACTTCGGCGCCCATGTCGACAGCTGCGAGCACAACTGCAACATCAACATCTTCAATAACTTCGACGCCCAGTTCAACAGGTACAACCACAACTGCAACATCCACATCTTCAACAATTTCGACATCCGCTAGTATTACTACAACAACAAGTGCAACCTCAGCACCTACAATAACTTCAATGCCCAGTTCAACAGGTACAACCACAACTGCAACATCAACATCTTCAGTAACTTTGACAACCATTTCAACAGCCACAGCCACAGGTGCAACATCAACATTCTCAATTACTTCGGCGCCCATGTCGACAGTTGTTAGCACAACTGCAGCATCAACATCTTCAATAACTTCGACGTTCATTTCAACAGTTACAAGCACAAGTGCACCCTCAGCATCTTCAGTAACTTCGACGCAGGCTTCAACAGCTGCAACCACACGTGCAACGTCAACATCTTCAATAAGTATCTTCGCTACATCTTCGTCAACATCTTCGCCAATTTCGACATCCACTGTTATTATTACAACAACTGGAATATCAACATCTTCAATAACTTCCACTTCCTGTTTGCAAGCGTCAACAATCAGTATGACATCTTTGACAGCAACAACGTTTTCAACAACTTTGGCGTCCTCTTCAACCATTACTGCAACAACGGCATCTACAACCGCTTCGATGCTGACTGTAACCACTATAACGCCTAGGACAACATCAAGTTTTTTAATAACTTCAATTTCCGATGTTTCAGTTTCATCAACAGGAACAATATCTTCAACAGAAACAATGTCTTCAACAACTTCGACGACAACAGGACCAGCTTCAACAAGGGGCGTCGTCTTGGCATCTTCGACAACATATCCTGCTGCAACTTCTTTTACATTTTCTGGTACTTCTGCATCAACTGTTCTTACTTCAGTAACAAGCATACCATTTAAATCTTCGACATCTTCAACACCTACTGCACCAAGCTTATCATCAGGCGCAACATCTGCTCTTTCAACGGTCATAACGTACACTGCATCTATATCAAAAACAGATACACTATCTGCATCTTCGAGAACTTCGGCATCATCTGCACCAACTTCAACAACAAGCAAAGAACTTGCACCTTCACCAACAATGTCGTTCACGACGCCTGCCTTACATACTGACACAGGACCTACATATTCAAGAACGTCTGCGGCTACGGCACTTGCTTCATCGATAGCTGAAACACCTTCGCATTCAACAACTTCGTTTGCGCCTAATTCAGCAACAGGTACAATTGCTTCTTCGACAGCTTCAACGTTTACTACACCTACTGCAAAGGCCGGCACGACATCTACGTCTTCCACAATTTGGACACCCAATTCACCTGTCTCAACTGCGGGCAAAACGTCAGTATCTTCCGCAATTCCTACTTCTGCTGCCCTCACTTCGTTAGCAAGCACAATATCACTTTCTTCGAGAACTTCTACTACTCTTGCACCGGTGTCAACAACAGGCACACCATATGCATCATCGACAGCTTCAGAATCCATTCCAATAGCAGCCATGACGTCTACATTTTCAACAAGTTCGATGTCCAGTACAACTTTTTCAACATTTGATTTAACAGCGAGTTCAACCATGACACTGAGAGCAACCACTAGTAAGACTTGGACGACAGCATATTCCAATGGTTCATTTGCTGGTGCTTCTTCACTAGTTAGGACAAAGGCAACAGTGTCGAGACAGTCGCTATCCACCGAAGCCGGTTTGTCGACTAACAAATTGCTATCGTTTCCAAAAAGTTCCGCAGCTAGAAAAGTTACAACAGAAATACCAAAAATTGTAGAAACAACAAATTATTTGATGACATTTCCAAATGCAATGTCTTCAGCAGGGTCAGATAAAACGGTGAGTGAATTGAATGATCGCAGGTACACTGAGTTAATCGTTCTAAAACTAGAGCCAACCAAAAGGAATTAAGATATGTCCGTTCTTCGATACCGGTATAACTGAAACCTGTCGCAAACATATTTTTTGAATTTTGTATTTGGCTTAGCATCGTTGGGTGCAACGGGAGATCCAATAGATGCTGCTCTCCGCTGACTAGAAGGCAGAAAGGTAAAAGGCCCAGGACAGAAAACATGGACCCTCAAGCCAAACTAACGTGCAAATATTGGCCGGTTTTAGCAAAGTTGAAAACCCCAGTCACACTCAAGTCATCGGCAGTCGTTCACCCGACTACTGCTCCGACCAACTTGTATCGTCAACAGTAGCTAGAGTGACGCAAAGCTTGGGCTTTTTCACTAGAACTGCTCCACAACTTTTAATCGCGCTAATTCATAAATTGGAAAATTTTGCCAATTAACATTTGATTTCGCTTAAGTAACGACTATCAAGACTACGCAACTCCGGAAGTTAGATAAGCGTCACGCTCTTAGTTATCAGCCTTTGGACCTAATTTGCAGCAATAACGTCCGGCTCCAACCCAACTGAGCATTTAATGAGGAATCCATTTCGACCACAGCTAAGCTCAGGAATAAAAAATATATTACGAAATAACAGAAAATGAAATTTAATTTTGATTACTAAACTGAAGTGAAGTCAACACTTGGTTTAGAATTGATATAAAACAAACGTTCCTGATATCCGACTTTGGATTTATCAGTTGGAAGTTAACCCAAGGGGACCCACTGACCTGATCGTTGACCTACGAGTTAGCACTTCCAACTCCGAAACCAAGTCGACATTAACTGGAGTAAAACAGCATGGGGTTAGGCGTATGTATTGGCATTAAACATATGCATTATTAGCGATTATCTTAGTGGTATGTAGCCTACTTCAGTTGTAGCTTACACTGACGTCAGAGCCAAGTACACACTAATTATTTTTCCAGGTGAAGGAATATTTATCGTTTCTTGGATACGATGAAACAGATGATGTTTTGGCGGCTGGTTACATATTGGGAAACGTAACATCGCGTAATGGCAAATTATTACCTCCACTAACGGACGACGACGCCAAGAAGGGAAGAGATTTACTGGGAGATAAATTAGCCTTGTGGACAGACCCAAAATGTAGCTGGCTGATGGCATATATGAAAGATGGAGAACCCACTGAAAAATTCCCCAAAAACATTACTGATTGTGACCTTAAAAAGGCTACCGTAAGTGATTACGGAATTGTGTATTCTGAGGAATCGCTACAGTTGCCAATTGGGAACCAAATTGTTATTCGCAATTTTTAATGAGTTGGCGACTTTGTATACAAAAATTGATCCTCTGCCAATTTTTTCTATGAAAGACGACAAACCATTCACGTTATATTACTCTTGCTATGCGAGCTATTTTCATTCAATATAGCGAGTGCATTCAATACAAATCGCTACATGTACTCTTTGTCAGTAAACATGGCCAAAAGTTTCACATTCACATTATTATCACATAATCTATTATATATATATATAGCTACCACTTATTGGAATGTAGTCTCAGTATTCTAAATTAGTTGCACCTGACACGTTTCGAGAATACTTGGCTCGTGTAGCTGTAAATTTTAGAAACCACCTGGACCAAAGTTATCATCCCTTCTCAGTCATTTGGCATTAGCTATCAAAGTTTTTGGTTGTCTATGGATTTTAATATGTCTGGCTCTGGCTATGCTGGCACAGATCCTTACACGGTAACTGCATCTTAAAAAACCTCATTTGTAAAATCTGCATTTTATTCTAATTTCATTATTGTTTCTGTTCTATCTAACTTAGACTTTATTTACATAATTTAGCAGAAGCAATAATCTTTGGCTTTGACTTTTGAGGCAATTAAGTTTTTGAGGATCCTATAACCATGTTTCCTATGCAGAAACATTAATGAATTCCGAACTACCGCGGCCTGTACCTACAGTAATAATTAATGTGTTTTTAGAAACACAACCTACATGGGCTGTATTCATTTCTGCGAAGAAATATCCCTTTTCCTGGCGCATATATTCATTCTTACATCTGTAGAGAATAAATACAGCTGGGTTGGTGTACTTAACTTGTTAACTGGAATTAAGTAATAAGATCGTACACTTGCGACTACAACTATAAGATCACCATTATCCAGTCGCTCTAATACAGTTTCAACTTGGCAAATATAGTTCAAACAGTTCAAACTTGGCAATAAACGGCTTGCTTCCAAAAGACTGTAGATGGGCTGCTGCGATAGAGTCCTCTAAATTGTCATTACAGTTTGGGAACGAATTCAAGCTAAACCTGGTTCGATTATGCCTGGATGACTCAGTCGTTAGAAGGTTGGGTTAGGTCCGTTGCGGGTTCGATCCCCAACTCAGGTCCGAATTTTTCGGGTCGGAAGTGCCGTAGTGACACTCTTAGTTTCGTTCCTTCGTGTGTATCTGTCGGAGCTAGCTACGGCTGTTTCTGGGAATTGCCTAGTTCTGTAAATTTTGCTCAGACCTAAGTCTTATGGTTTCCTAAACAGTACTACTACTAGCATTCTTAATTGGAAAACGATTTTCCGTTTTAGACATATTGCAATTGTGTAGGAATATTACTGCAATACTTCTTTCAAGCAGTGAATACATTCTTTGTCCTGGACTCTCTTCATTTGCTCTGTACTGTGTGCAACATTACATCAGTCGGTTCTTTCACTAGTAAATTCAAAATTGCTGGCATTGGCTTCGGTAAGCAGCAAAAATTGGACTCGTATCTGTCATAGAGATGAAATAAATCGAATGCATCAAACGTCACTAACAGACTTATCAAAGGGTTGGAAATCATCTCTCATGTATATTTGAATACATAAACTAAACATAGATATAGATGTTACGGATCATGTGTATAATTGCCCCATATGCATATGGGGCAAGAGATTTTGCCCCATATGCATATGCGACAAGTTCTTTGCCCCATATGCATATGGGGCAAAAATTTCTGTCCCATGTGCATATGGGACAATGTCTTTGCCCCATGTGTACATGGGCCAAAGATCTTTTGCCCCATATGGAAATGGAACAAATATTTTGTCTTTGAGGTCTTTTCTATAAGAATTTAAGTTAGGTACAACCTAATCTGATTTTCTGATACAGACACATATAAAACACATTTTTCGGATTTAATTTTCAATAGTAAAAATAGTAACAATTTTCAATAGTAAAAATGTAAAAACGAATAGTGTTTTGGGGGGTTCAATTTATTCTAAGTTTTATTCGTGCAGCCAGTTCCTCCATGGCATGCACTTCCACATCCTTGATTTTTCTTCAGGCATGTGCATCTTCCATCCTTACACCCCGTTCGACAATTGCATCGCTGCACCCCTTGACCATCGGTTTCCAAGGCTACAGCCTCACGCAGTGACAGGTTCTTTTCCGGAACAGCTTCTAGATCCAGGTCGTTTCGATCGAGAGCCTCTAACTCATTTCTAGGATATAGTCGATTCAACACGCCATGTTTGCAGCCGACTTTATTGCAGTCAGCCAGTTGTTCTTTGATGACTACCACCAGCAAGTTTCCTCTGTCAGTTCAGCCACGATCGACATTTTATTTTTCCACGATCATCGACAAATTTATTTGAGAATACTTAAAATCATGAAGAAAAAACATTTCTGTTCCATTTCCATATGGGGCAAAAGCTCTTTGGCCCATGTACACATGGGGCAAAGACATTGTCCCATATGCATATGGGGAAAATCTCTTGCCCCATATGCATATGGGGCAATTATACACGTGGTCCGTAACATAGACATATTAAACTACATAAATAGAACCAGAAATCTATTGACATCTCTCGCTAAATTCATTTCTGAAATTTCAAAAGAAAACTCTGTAACTTGGACTTGAAGCGCTGTGTTAGAAAAAACGTTTTTATAATTCAGTTTTACTTTTGTTTTACATACATATTTACTGTTGTTGTTTATTTTTTTAGGATTTCCGGCAGTAGTCACTGCACTTTCTGGAATTACTGCGCTTCGTAATTATTCGTCGTTATACTCGTAAGTTAATTGCCAAAACCATGATCTTTAAGCTCTGATCATTGCATCTAACGTGAGCTGCTACACTCATAGCAAATATTCGTGTCGAAACGTATCAGTTTGGGTCACAATCAATAAACAGACATCAAAATAATCGGATTAAACCCCATTTCTTCCGGAAAAATAAAGTAATGCTACAAGCATCAACGTATCTCATGGTGCCTGTCAATCACTGATCAATCGTTTTCCCCGACTACTGCTTCCGATTCACGAACTTATAACGTTGGCTACCACATTTACTGTTGCCTAGCTAGCTAGCTTTGCCTAAAACTGGCTCCCTTTTTACGGTAATGGTAATGTAACTACCGGTTTCTTAAAACCAGGAAGAATATATGCTGAGCTCCACCGCAATTGTGAAGATGTGCTACACTGTTTGTTTGGAAAATACGTTTTCCATCACATCCCAGCAAGAGTGCATAATTACACTATGTTGTAGAAGAAGAGTAAGCCACTACAGGGCTCCTCTTCTTAGCATTGCGTAACGGTGCTCCGACCAGAATACGTGAATATTTCCCCGTTAGGTGGGGGGGCCGGTAGCTCAAATAGGTCCCCGTTTGTTGGGGGTGGGCAATAGTGGTCCCCGTTGGGGAGCGTCACAAATAGCCAATCAGATTCAGCCAATCCTAGCTTGCCTTGACCCCTCTCAAAGCGGAGACCGCCTTCTCCCTACACCCATACTAAACGGGGAGCACTTTTGGCTACCCACCCTCCACCAAATATGGAACCATTTTGACTATCCCTCCCTTCCACCCAAACAGGGAGCGCCCTTGTCTACCCTCCCACCAAATATGGACTTATTTTGACTACCCCGCCCCTCCCCGGCCCACCAAACGGGGATCTATTTTGGCTACCCCCCCTCCCACCTTACGGGGATCTCGTTTGGCTGTTCCCAATCCCACCAAACGGGGAGGGGGTATGCTTGTCGACCCCTCCACCAAATGGGAGAACATTCCTGTGTTTTGGTCGGAGTACCGTTACGCAATGCCAAGAAGAGAAGCCCTCTAGTGGCTGACTGTACTTCTGGAGAATTATGAACTCTTAATCCCAGGGAGGTAGATTTTGGAACGCCGTTTTCCTTCAAAGTAGAAGTGGTTGTCTAGCAGCCTCTAACAAGGGCAGAAATCGTTGAAAATTAAATTTGAATGGAATTGAAAAATTGAATATCATTCCCGTCGCCAATGTGATAATGTTTTAACCCGCGTAGTAAATTTGACACTGAATTGCTCTAGATTATCGCTAGATATCAACAAACTACACACTATACGTACTGCAAGTTTATGTATGTTTTTACAGATGCTGGATAAATCAGGGCCATAGCATAAAGTTGGCCACTGAACTTCCTGTTATCGGCTGTGCTGTATCCGCTATGCTGATAGCGGAGGCTACATTCATAATAAACAGAGACGAAGAACTTGAAGAACTGCCTCTGTCGTCTCCAGCTGAGCGGAAATCATCGTTGTAAGAAGTTTAACTTTGTATTAATTTTTTGTTCAAATACATTCGATATAATTACATACGTTCAGTCATTAGAAACGCATTAACGGTAAAATCATATTAACCTAGACTGTTACTTTTTCATATAATTATTTACAAGAATTATTTACAATTTAATAAATTATAATTTAGAATCAGCAGAAGCGGTCTGTTTTGGATAGTTTTGGTCAACTTTGTGGCTCTCTGGGTTGGATCGTATGCTGTCTTCTATCAAAAGATAGCGCTATATGCCATTGTGTCAGCGCTACATATTACGAGCGGCGTGCTGATATTCACATTTCATGTTCTGTCCATTGAAAAAGTAAGTGTGACCAAGAGAACTTTATAGATAACAACATGTCCATAAGCTAACATAGGGCCGGGTCCTGGTGGGGCTTGTCCACAGAAAATTTTGAGGGGGCTTGTACCCTGAACTGAAATTTTCGAGGCGACTTGTACCTCAAGAATAAATTAGCGAAATTTGTCGAAAATTTAACGGTAATTTTTTAAGATTGGCGATTTTTTTGACATTTGCAACAAAACCTTCAATTTTCAGAAGAAATTTCAATACTTTGGACGACTTTTGTTAAAAATTAAGGATTTCTGCTAAAAAAATACCGGCGAAGCCGGAAATATTATATTATATTATATGTGCCGTTTGTGTGTGTGCGCGCGCGGCACTGTGTGTGTGGGGGGTATAGTATTATTTCCAAATCTAGCCTTTTGTTCATAAGTCACGGTCATTTGGTACCAGCCATTAACGCTTTGGCCAAATTAAACAACATCATCAAGCAAATGCCAAAGTTTTTCGTTACAAAACTTTCCCTGGACAGTCATATTAATTGAATTGACCTGCCAAAGTGTGGTAGCAGCGCAAATAATTACATAAGTGCTATGTGGCTTGCTTCCATTGCGTCTGACACAACTATTACCGAACCTCTGCCTTTACAGCTGAAGCAGCAAGGTAGCTGACTGATTCAGTGAATATTAAATTATAACTAAATATTTTTACACTTGTTTCAGGCACGAAGATTTTTTAAGTTCCTGGCCAACAAAGTCTTCTATGGTGTTCATGTCATAACTGCTTTCGACAGATGACCTATTACATTAAAACAATAAGCCATTGTCTATGATACTGTAGAAATAAAGCACTAAGATTCTAAATGCATACAGACGTTGATTCTAGTAGCAAATATCAATAAATGTTATTGTGTGAGAGTGTACATTAGCTATCCATTAACGTGATCACTATTTTTATTGGGTGCTTTCCAATTTAGTTGGCACAGCTCTCAAAATATGTGTTCATTCTAACACATTTTGGTCTGTGGTAGTTGCATAATCGCTTTGGTTGGTGACCTTTGCATTATACAAAACTCTGGAACATCCTTTTGAAACGGGAGTGTTCAACCAAAACAATCATTTACTTTAATAAAATTATTTACAAAACTTTAGCAATCTAAATCTACATCTAGATTTTAAAAGTCTAAGTTAATTGTCAGATTTGAATATAGACTAACAAATACGACCGCATGGTGTTAATATAAGATTGTAAACGAAAGCAAGAAGGTCACTGCAGCAACTCCGACCTGATCGATCGATCGACCTCGATCCTGAGGTGGGGATGGAACCCACAACCTTTGGCGATATAGGCCAACACTCTACCGAATGAGCCATCCAGGCACATCAAACCAAGCTTAATTTTTGAATTCGTTCCCAATCTGAAGTGACACGTTTTTTGAATAAGCATATAGCCCTGCCAAAGACACACACCGCGAGACAAGCTCAAGCTGACAGGTGGTGCACGATGGGTGTAGAAGGGGTCAAAAATCAGAGAGGTCGTGTCGTGGATCAATCCCCACTTTACTTTCAATCATCTTTTCTGTATCCATACCATTTCACTTCTGGCTGCCAGACATATTCCAAAGCGAGCAGAATTGACTAGCAGAGGAAAAGGCTGATATTCCTAAGAGCTTTTGTGCCAGTTATTTTCTAAGTTATGGGTCAGTCAAATTAAAAACGGCACGATGTGTACAACAAACGCGAAAATATCATTAAATTTCAAATTTATTTGCGAAGAAATTTATTAATTTTTGCGCAAAGTTTTTATGTTTTTGCGAAGATTTCTTTAATTTTGGGGCAAAGATAAGTCCTAATTACATGTATTTAATAGGAAAAAGGCGAAGAAATTTGTGAAAAATTGCGCAAATTTCAGTTGAAATCTTCGCAAATTGGATTGCATTTGCGAAGAAACTTTTTGTAATCTTCGCGTTTGTTGTACACTTCGTGCCATTTTTAATTTGACTGACCCATTATATCCCAAACCTGCTTCCGACGGCTTTTTCCCGCTACGCAAACCGTTCCGATAGGCAAACCACTAGTAGCGCTAGGCAAACTGAAAGTACCGCTAGACAAACCATGAGTACCGCTGGGCAAACCAAAAGTGCCGGTAGGCAAGCCCTAACCAAGGCGAGATTTTCTAATGTCGGGACCACCAAACTCGGCCATAACAAATAACTACCACTAAGATAGAATTCCACTGCTCACTCATATGTTTGAATGCCATATATATATATATATATATATATATATATATATATATATATAGATATATATATACTTAAGGGTTCCATTTGTGGGCCATTTATTCTGCTTTCTCCGATCTCGCTGGTCTTTTATTTTCATTATTTTTATTTTTTTATATATTTTTTATTTTTTCATATTTTATTGTCCAAACAGTGTTTTAACGAGATTTTAAAATTAAAGTCGTAAATCTTACGGTTGTCGAGTAATTTCATCTCAAAGTTAAACATAGGCTGTGAAAAAGTTGTCATTTTTCGCGTGCGCTAAGAAAATCTCCCGACAAAAAAATTATGAATCTGGACAAATTTTACATTAAAATAATGTTGAACTGCGGTATCTTGGAATTAGAATTTAAATTTAGGCTTTTAAAATTTTTTAATTAATTTATTTTTTGAAGGATTCAAAGTTAACATGATGCTAAAATCGTGCAATGTCTTCATCCTTCAGGATCCTTGAGTGCAGTAATGTGTGACTTAATTATACAAGTCACGCTGGGGCGATACATCACAGACAATATTGTTCAGATGGCGACATATCTGTTATTGTTAATTTCAGTTTAATGAACATTATTTTAAATTTGTTAAACTTGATCACTAAAAGTTGTCCCTTTTCAGCTTAGCTTGCCTTCCGGTACCATCGGTTTGCCTAGCGATACTTTAGTTTGCCTACCGGTACTGACTAGCTTGCCTAGCGTCACCACATCGCTTCCGACACTTTTATCTGCATTACTTACAAACCTTATTTGCAGTCATTCTACGGTCTGTACCTGTCAAAATAGTCTAATACATTAGGCAGTAGTACCACTATAAGCGCAGTAATTATTTGCTCATGCCTAAATCACTTTCTAGATAATCACGTTTGCAGACGATAACAGATGTAATTACGTCCGTCGAACTCTCATCTATTGTGTAGGAAAATAGCATTAACGTGCAGCTTTATCCATTAGCAGCTACATAAAGCCAGTCAATTCGTATGTGACATTTGATATTAAAATGAATACTCACATAATTTCAATTTTAAAATAGTGATAAGATTGATAACAAGCTTTCCAGCCTATTTATCGTTGGCTGTTATTTGGCATATGGTCGACCGTTTGTCTAGTGGGAATGTAGGAACTCTACTCTACGACCGGTATCCATTAAACATCGGTTAGAATAATCTGGTTTATAACAGACGTTAATTTCTATGGATTACAGAACTCGAGAATTTGGATTCTCCAATTTGACAACGGTAACATAAAATTCCACTTCAACCGATGGTCTGTCATCAACATACTAGTCTTGCGCAGTTTGTGATTAGCTGGGGGAAGCCTGTTGACTCAGGGCCTTTTCAAGAAAGGGTAGAGTAGAGTAGAGTCACTCGAGCTTGGGTTTCCCTCCATTAGCTCCTTCACGAAAAGGATCGAGTTAATTTTAACTCTACTCTGCCCTTTCTTGAAAAGGACCTTAGAGCTTTGGCTTGCATCCAACTGCACCCCTTGTCCTGTGCACAAAACTGTCCAGAAAATGCTTCAGTCCACCCTCGAAACAAGAACACAAATTGGTTGGTTATGTTCTAGTAATGAGTATAGCAGATCTGGTCTCTAACAAAAACTTAAAAAATTGGTAATGTGGAACCAATCTGATCCAAATGTTTCGATTGCTACTTTACGATACATAGATTCAGTCTAAATTTTATTTGAATGGTGAATATTTAGACGACAATTTTTTATTTTTTAGACACTCTTCGAATTGAAACAGTAGAACTAATTATAAGTTAAGTGTAAAACTTAAATTTAATAGGAACACATTAAAGAAAGTTATTATAGGAAACAATTGCTTAGATCTGATTTTTCCAAATCTAAACTTCTGAACCTCAATGCTCGATTTGGATTAACGGGTAGAACAGTCTGTACAACAACTTCGTAAAGTCAGGGACAGCAACAATTCAATTCTAGCAAAACCTGAGAGCCAGAACTTATCACATCTTTAGTGTTTCACACAACTATTTTTTGAACTATGTTAGTTTGTGAGTAAAGCAGCAGTAGGCAGTAAAGGTGAATTGTCAACTGCAGTGGGGATGAAATAGCAAAGCAATGGAAGCAAGTAAAGTAGATTATAAGCAAGTATGAGCTAATACTTCAGCCAGTGGCTTCGTGCGATGATGTTCCATTGCTCTGATCTAGGTCTTTGTATATTTTTACACATATTTTGTAATCTGCAAGATTTATGACAATTTGGGAGTCTTAAATCATCAAAATATTAATATAAATATATAAATAAATATATAAATTAATAAATTAATATAGGGTTGTGTCGTTGGCAAAATGCGGGGACGGGGCCGGGCCAGGGCCTTCCCAAACTGCGGGGCCAGGCCGGCGCCGGGGCCGGCCCGGCCCGGGCCCGACCCCAGGCCCCGGCCCCCTTACATGGCCTCGACCCCGGCCCGGCTACACGGCCCCGGCGGCCGAGACTCCATTTTACAACCTCTTATTTTACCCTTCGAACTTATGTTGGTACGATACCTTTACTGGCAATAGTGATGCTTCATCCATATAGCGATTTCAATAAATATTTTATAATCGGATCTATTGTTCGTGATCAATAATTGGAGGTGGCTTGTAGGTTGGACAGTTAGCCATAGCTATCAATAGTTATCAATAATCATGATTTTTTGGCATTTATTGTCTACGATAAAACGTGTCATTTGCAGCTAATATGTCATGTTTTGCCTACATTTTTAAAGTTAGGTCCAATGGGAGCGCGAGTTAATCGAGTTAAAATTAACTTTCGATCCTTTTCGCGCCAAGATTGAGCTAATGGAGTTTATTTTAACTAGCTGGAGTTAAGTGATATAAAACTTTTTGCTGGCGCGAAAAGACATTAAAATTAAGTCATTTAACTCTGCAGCAGTGTGTAGCTTACTTTGTGTACTATTCAGCTGTAATTTGTAAAGTAGACCAAAGTTGACTCCTTGTGTCCGTTATCTCAATATTTAATTTTGGAAAATATCCGAGTTTCGCCAAGTTGGCTTTTCAGTCAAATAAATAGAGGAAGCTTTTCAAATCTCAAACGAACTTTTCAAATTGTATAAGTAGGATTGTATGCCAAATATTAAACAAAAACAAATAATAAACTCCACTGGCTGTGATAAGCAACCAACCAGGTTCTCAGGACAAATTGAAATTGAGTTTGAAATGGTTAAAAAAGGTATTCTTGATAACACACAACGCAACATTAAAGAGAAACGTGTGCTACATATATGAGCCAAAAGTATCAATAAGTGTGCAGCAGAAAACGTAGAACAAAGTTGTTATGTATACTGAGCAGATCGGCCCCGTCGGCCCCGCGGGGCCGTCTAACAGTCTCGGGGCCCAAAATCGAAGGGGCCGGGCCGTTGAAAAAATTTGGCCTGGCCCCGCCCCCCCCCCGTTACACGGCCCCGCCGCAACCCTATTTTCACCCCCCACCCCCCAACACCAGGACCTCACCTCCCCTCCCAGAGGAGTCCCTCACCTCCCCACCCCCCAGAATTCGGATTTTTCCGGTTTTTTGGGCACAAAACCGGAAAAATCCGGTTTTCAGGCGGCCTCCCCAGAAGTTGCCCTTCTGCACATGTCTGGTTTTGACTACTGACACATTCAGTATTCTGCTACTACTACTACTGCTGCTACTGCTACTACTACTACTGCTACCACTACTACACTGTTACTTATGCGCTATTTACTGTCATCACTAAAGAGTGCAGGAAACGAAATATGCCATGATTGATTTGATAGCCTTTACGATAAATCTTTGAGCCGGATGATCTGCTATGAGTGTATCTGGGCGTTTGCAAATGTGTTGCTTCACTGCAGTGGTAAGAGGCAGTGATATGAAAGACTTAGGTAACGATGTAATAATAATACTGGCAGGCACACCCGAAACATTTAGAGAATAGTTGTCTATGTCCAAACCGCTTTACAATTCGTAGGATTGTTGGAATTTTCGGCCCTTTGGTGGTACACACGACGTTTTCTTTCATATTTGGCGGCGATTATTGTATGGCCAGGTGTTTTTCAGCTATCTCCGCTTTATGTGTACTAATAAATGTAGTGTTTAAGCTACCTCACTCAAAGGCTCTGAATCAAAGAGCTCACAAAATTTGTAATGCAAGGCCAAAGTGACCATAAATGATTGCCCAAACAATCCAAAAATCCAGTTTCCATCACTGAAATTGTGGACGCTTAAAAGAAGGATGCTCCCTGTCCCCAGCTCGGTGATAATGCACATTGCAAATATTTCACGCTAAGTCACGATGCTGACCCATCACAAATAGGCCCTACCTACGAAAGCCCTGCTTTAAAATAAACCTAATATTGCGTAATTATTGTGAATCAGTAACGTGTTGAATCTGTGCAGATTGCATAGGCACGTGTTACAGTCAGCTACACTTCAGCAAACAGGCACATATTTACTGAGGTGAGATCGTCGATTACATTCGTTTATCTGTTGTACACTTCAGGCGGTGTCCGTTTAAAGCGTCTAAAGTCAAAACGTCTAACGTTCATAACGCGTACCGACGAAAAGTCTACTGACAAAACGTCTAAAATTTTCTTTTTTGATAGGGAACGCTTCAGGCTAAAGCTCAGTCTTTGTTTCTTTAGGTATTCTTGTTGGGCAGCAGTATACTTATTTGTTTGCGGATGAAGGGCAAAGCTGTACAGATGCCTGCCAGAGTATGAACAGTCTTTGTGATACTAATGGTCTGACTGGATTAAGTACACCAGAGCTACAATCAGCAATGGATCAAGCTCATCAAGAAAAGTTTGGTATTGAATGTTCATTTCAGTCTGGTCAAAGCTACCCACCATATAATCCAGGAATCAGAGCTACAAATCACAGGTGTATTGGACATGACACAGATGTAGGCCAAAGTCAGTGCGATGCTATACCAGGACCAGAAATAAAGAATCGGTTTTGTAGCTGTCTTGGTGAGTTCAGCAGGATTACTTTTATCGTAGGAATACTATTCATATCCGGAATATTCAGGCGATAGTGTCGAGTATCAACAAACCAATTGTTGGGCGTTCTTGTATTCTATTCAAAGTGATTTCTTTGAAATTATCTTACATTATTATATTTTCCCGTACACTTTTTCCTGCTGCGTCACGACGCAGCAGGTCTACTATAATCGGTTTTAAAAGTATGTTTTGCACACATTTGCACAGTTAATGATACAGCAGGGTATAAAACTGTGTATTAATAATGCTTCTGCTGAATAAGCCAGCATTCAGATTTCGAACTTAGAATAAACGTTCGCAAAACCATTTTATTTCGCGTAATCTTAAGTCTTTTCCTTTGCAATCAATGTTGCTAACTAACAACAGTGATTCCAATAAACAAATTAAAATGTGACTGCTGTTACATGATGGAACAAAACTTGGCAGCTTCATTCGCGTAAAATTTGGGACTTGTAATCTGTTCATGTCCTTTAAGTAGACGTTCTAACATCGGTGATGAAAATGATCACTCCTTGAAAATTTATAAATCTAACCAAAACTCTGAATACATGGACTGCAATTAAAATTCAATTCAATACAGATTCAATTCAATTCAAAAATTATTAGATTCTTTATGTGAAGTATCACCAAAATTAATTCGTGCAAACAGTGAATGTAAAACACCCTTGTGTGTAAGTTCATCGGTCTAGCTAGCTAACTTGATCTGTAAAATGAATCTAAATCAGTGTTGCTTGATTCCATTGTCGTAACCGGTTGGGTATATTTCGTCTCTTTATTAAATTGCTTTGTACGCCACCCACTCGTCATAGTTGGTTAGATGGATCATTCGTGTGGAACGATGGTTAGTTTTTATTATTAGTTAGGTAAGATTCACGGAGACTCTTGGATTAGGCCACGGCTTCGCAATACTACCTGCAATCGTCCCGCCATCCATAATTCAGGTCTAATCCAGGCAGTAGGCCTGAATTTAACACTTATTACTATCAATAATAGTTCCTGGAACAATTCCCATGTACATAGTGGAACAGTTCTCAGACTGAATTTAAGAAGTGAAGTAATATGGCTGAGTTGTGGTGGAGGAGTTTAACTGAAATTCTGCAGTGAAATTCCTCTGATTAAGACCTGAATTATAGTACGATTATCGCTTAAAGTCCAACTTTGAATAAAAAATCTAAAGGAATTATCAACACATAAATTGCCTTAATTCTTCAAACACAGCGGAGAATATGTAAACTTTAGTTCTAACGGGTATTAGTTTAGCCGTGACCAGGCAACATTCGATATCGAGGAACGGCTGCATGCATAGATACACATGCCAATATAGTGATCTTGTGCTCGCAGCAGGACTATATTTACGGTAAATATGGTCACAGCTGGCTCATTTTGCACAAAGCTCTTGCTTGTTGTTCTGCAAATGCCACTTTCAGTAGCAGGCTTTAGCTTTTCTACCCTGAGTGTAGTAAAGTACGCATATGTGTATGTTATACACAGCAGCTGTAACTTATTGCTTTGGATGCAGCACCATAAGTCTGGGGAAAAATCAGAGCAGCAGAAGCTTTTAATAATCCTGTGAATAAACTAGTCCCAGACGGGACAAATGTAACAGGATATGTGTAATAGACTCTGTCAGATCTTTGCTGGATTTGCTTGATTTGGAGGGGGTCGTGATCTCCAATAAACTTTTGCTCTGTTTGGGGTCGTATGTAGTCGGCTAGGACTGGCATAGGCTATGCCAGACTAGACATCTGATCAGGATCCAAGACACGAGTCAAGGTCGGCACGCAAAGATGGCTCTTTGCTTAGATTGATGCACCGGCTGTAGTGGTGTTCTGACAACCAGGGCTCAATAGCTGACCTAAATGGGGTCAAACGGGGTGAGTTCGTTTTAGACAGGGGAATTGGGATTTATAGTCTCAATGGGCGACTGTCGTTTCAACTCTAACCTCAATACGGATAGAGTTGGGGATCCCTGAAACGTACGCGAAAGCCGAAGCAGCTAAAAGGATAATTATTTATTATTACATATTGAACACACAGGGTTACTAAGTTCCAGCAGACAATGGTTCACTGCAATTACAGACGTACAATTAACAGTATTACAATATACTGTCTGCCAGAATTGCCTTTTGGTTTGGTTTGACTGGTACTTTCGCGGTTATGGCTGCTTATCCGGTTTCGGGGTCGTTACAGTACAATCTTCAGGTTTATATACCCACTCTAGTGCTGATATGGGCTTCCTAACTAGACCGGTATCCTATATGCTTTATCTTACTCAACTCTTAGGCTCTGTACTAGCCTCTACTGTGACTCTGTCCCTTACAATAACTCTTGGGACCACACACACAAGATATGCTAATCAACACCTTTTATAATCCGAATCGGGTGGGAGCGAGGTTGGCTTTGCTCTGGCGTCTCCGTATAATTGACTGCCCAGAATAACTGAATTTCGTGAAGAGGTCCGTCCGTAGAATGGATAATGACAGTTACAGGCTGGTAGAGTGTCGGTTATTGTCGGAAAGGTCGGATCGGCTTCCTCAGATAGTTATCTCAAGATTAAGTTACAAGACAGTGAATAAAGCGTCAATCGGTTCAGAGGGAGGTTTCAGTGGTGAGGATCAAAACGTAGGCTGTACCACTTTCACTGAACATGATGCTTTTGGACTGGAATTTAATAAAAGTGACAGGTTTAGGTTTCACGCAAAGTTCCCAAGATGAGACAGGTAGTAGCCGCACGCTCCGCAGGTAGTAGCCGCACGCTCCGCTGATCTGCGTTATTGAACGTGAAATTGAATTGAAAACGTTATTGAAATTGACGTTTTAGACGATCAAACGAACGAAGACGACCAAGCTTGGGGCCTTTCCGGCCTACTTGGCTAAATATGCAAATGAGGCTCTGACCGAGCCTCTCATGGGCATAGAGTCACGTGTGCACTACTCAGCATTTACTACAGACCTAACTACAGCTAAACTGACCTAATCTAATTACTACGTAATACCCAGTACATGAAGTGTAACTTATTTGCTATAATTGACGAGTAACACTTACTTAGGGCCCAAACCTGGCCCCCAAACAGGATAATGTTAAATACTACCGATTATTACTGACTATTACCCATTACAAGCTACTTGGCGCTAACTGAGGCCTATTTTTACCCTCTACAGGCCTAACTAGACTTAATAGTGACAATTATAACCGTAACCTGGGTTGGTAACCTACTATTGGGTTCATAAACCATATTATCGCAACTATGCAAATGAGGTTACCACCACTCTTAACCTGGGCCTAGAAATCTGACTGGATAATGGTAATTTACAACTTTCTTGCAGAGGGCCGCACCTTGAATCAGGTGACTTACGCAGGCCTATGGGGGTCAATCTATAACCGGTGTAACAGTAAATTATTACTCCCCGTAAATTATTACTCCCCAGTAATAATTTCCTAGGAAATTATTACTCCCCCAGTAATAATTTCCTAGGAAATCTTTACTCCCATTAGGAAATTTTTACTCCCCCGTAATAATTTCCTAGGAAATTTTTACTCACTGAGAATTTTTAACCCCCCTTAAGGGGCTGCGGCATGCTTACTGTTTTCCTAACTAGTTACTAATATGACTACTACCCTACTAGTCTATTAGAGCGCCATTTTTACTGAATCTTATAAAGAGTGTGGCCTGTAAATAAATATGTTTGAATTTATTCAACGTTCAGTACCACATCATAATGGTCAGCATTAGTATTTTGAATGTAGATATCTTGATCTTCTTGTTCTCCAGAGGACGTATCTCCGATGACGTGAGGTGGGAAACAATCCCATCTCCAGGTGTTGTCTGTACCCATGGGAACGTAGGTATAAATACACGTATTTAGCAAGGCGGCCGTTGACAAAAGTTCAGCAGTAGTCGCCCAAGTACCTACATTTCCCATTTGACTTGAATTGGCATAATTTGTAGTTCCTTCTATGTTATCGAGTCTTTCAGAGATTCTCGGCTCCTTCATAAAGTCAACCACTAAGTCACGTACAGTCTTGTGCTGATCTTCGTTTCCCGTAATGGCGTAAGATATAGCCCTGAAAAAACAGTTTCCGTCTCCAAGCACTTTATACAGGCGCTTCGGCTTACTTAATTGCTTACACCCATGTGGCTTTGGTCGGTGCTTCTTTGAAACAACCAGGTTCAGTGCCTTTGATACTTTTTCCTGCCACTTGGAGTTCGGAGGATTGAAATAGAAAATTGAAATTGAATTTTGAAACGAAATTGAAAAATGACTTTTTGACAGCGATCGCAGCTAGACACTACTGCAGCAACATCAGCCGTGATAGTATGCCAGAAGTATCTCTTGGATATCAAATCAATTAATTTATCACGTTCGCGATGTCCACTTAGCGCTTCGGCTTCTAGGGAACTGTCACTTCCGGAAAGAAACAGACTGACCAGTTTAAGCTGTTCTTCTCGGTCATGTATTACCAGCAAATGAACCACTTCTTTAGTATCTTTCGTTGGTTTGCAATAGTACAATTTTCCATCTATTAGTTGATAGGATCTGCATTGACGCCTGAGGTTGGCTTTGTCTCCTTTGTTTCCAACACCGTCGGGATACTTTCTGTTTGCTAAGAAGTGAGTCACTGCAGAGAAATCCACATGCTTTCTTGATTTGATAGGAACTTGGTCTTCGTCTGAATTATCGTCTGCTGTTTCCACAGACTCCGAACTCATTAGTTTAGTTGGAAGCAAGTCACCAAGTAGAAACAAGTGAAATTTAGTAGTAAAAGTAATCAATCACGCTAGTCGTAATCAAAATTCTTATACAAGTTCGAACGAAACTATAAAGTCCCGGATGTAATTTCAAAAATACTTTGGGGAGTAAAAATTTCCTAGGAAATTATTATGGGGGAGTAAAAATTTCCTAATGGGAGTAAAGATTTCCTGGGAAATTATTACTGGGGGAGTAAACATTTACTAGGAAATTATTATGGGGGAGTAAAAATTTCCTAATGGGAGTAATAATTTCCTAGGAATTTATTACTGGGGAGTAAAAATTTACGGGAGTAATAATTTACGTGTACACCGGACGGCACATACTAATAACAACTACCAGTTACTAACAATCCTAACTAATATTGTGACACTAACCGTGATTATTGGTACTAACTACAATGACTAGTGCTAACTATAACTACTAAACTGACTAATACAGAACTAAACTTTTATTCCTAACCTAACCTAACTGTTTATGATGTATGTTCTAATTATTATACCTAACTACTGCTTAGTATTATTGCCTAACTAGTTGTTTCCCTACGGACTACACTCAAGACCTCCGCGACGGGTTTACATGAGCAGTCCCATTCATACGGTTATGAACACACAGCAAACTTATCTCATTCATACAGGCTCACACATACTACTTTCACACGCTCATTTAGACAGTAGACGCACGCATACAATCGTACCTACACTATTTCACGCATACTATTTCAGTCATACATTCACAGTTACTCACACAGTTATTCAGACACAGTTACGCAACATTCACACCTCACGCATACTTGGCTTCTCTTACAACCTCAATTGGAGGAGTTTACGTGAGGAGCCGCACTTATGCAACACAGTACAATTATGATCCTAACAGTACTAGAATGGGGCTAATTCCCAGAATACTAACCTATCTAGTTCTTAATAATAGCTACGAATGCGTGGAAGTGCGTTATATTTCGGGAATGGCCCAGAAATGGCACCCGTGTATGTTTTCTTTAGTTTTTGTGTTAGGTAAAAGCCAATGGGGGACAATATTTGCTGTTATAGCAATTATTACGAAATATGCTAAGGACAGCTTTAATTAAGGGAAACCGGTATTCCCCAGTTAACGTCTTAATAATTAATAAGTTGAAACGACCTTTAGAAGAATGGATTTCTGTTTTTAGAGCGTTTTAGGAAACCTCATGTTTTTATCCGGCAATGATTAAAAACAATACAAGGTTATAACAGCGGCTTTTAAGGATGTAGGAAAAAGACATGGCCGGCAACTCTAGTTGCCGGCTGTGGGGATAAAGGGGTCCTAACCTGAAAGACCTACTCCCGGGGAGTGGCCTAACTCCCCTTGCTCAAGGTGGGTAGGAGAGGGTCCTCCCTTAAACTAACTACCCAGGTTTGTGTAGATTTTTGGGTGTAAAAGTGGGGTTTGGGGTGAAAACTGGAGGATTAGAAAAAGGTAAAAATGATGGGTTTAAATTGGGCTTTTGAGCAAAAATAATTCGTGACAATTTTAATGGTGAGTAGGGCCAAAAAGGGAGCTTTTGGGAAAAAATACATAAAATTAAGGAAATGACGATTTTAAAGCCTTTTTGGTGAGAGTGATTTGCGAGGTAATCTGCTCGCAAATAACCAGGGAAAGCGCACGAAAAAGAAAAAAAGGGATCACAAACAATACCCCAGAAGGTGGGGCGAAAGGCCCACTCCCTCACAAATACAACTACAGAAAATAATGGGCACAAGGCCCGAAAAGTGTTAGAAAAGTGGTCTTCCGGGGTCCGAAGACCCCGGGAAGTAGTGATAATGGAGGGACCCGGGGACCGCCTTTCAGGCATAAAGGTCCCCGGGTCAGAAGCAGTGCACCCCGTGAGCCGTCCGAAGACATATGGGCTCACGGGGGCGGCCAGATCGTGAGTGCCTGGCTGGCAGAACCTGAAAGAAAAACCCTACGGGGAAAGGGGGGAAGGAGGGAGATGCTTAAGTTCAGGCCTCCGTATAATTGGCGCAGAACACATCTCCCCCGGAGACATATGGACAAAGTGGGGCTAATAGTAAGGCTAATGTTTCTAAGGGGAGAGAGACCAACCTCTCTCCCCGGCTGCCAGCCAAGCACTGACTACAAACTGCTAATTGCAGTCGAGACCCCGTAAGGGGGCTGGCCTTTCAGCTTCCAACAACTGATTGGCTGTTTTGGATGATCACGCTTTTGCTATTGGGCTACCGAGTCGTGACCTACGGTAGCCCACAGGCGCGTCTGGCGGCTGGAGGACCCCCAAATTAATGGGAACAGATGACCCCTAACTCAGACAGAAAGACGGCCAAAGGCCGGATTTTAAGTATCAAGTTTTAGGGGTCACTGCTGGGGCCCATAAATCTGGAGTAAACAGAAGCTCCAATATTTCTAGAAACTTGGTCCTCCAGCGGCCGACTTAAAAGGTCTCCCTTTGCTTAGTAGAAAGCAAAGGGGCCTCACCTGTTTGGTCCATCAAGGACCCAAAAGAAAGTAAAAGAATAGAGGTAAGAATACGTAAGAATACGTAAGAATCGTAGGTACCTAAGTTAAGATTAGGAAAATATAAAACTACCTAGAACTACTAATAAGCACCTATTACTAACAACTTAAGTACATATTATTACTGTTATATATGTATGTATGTATATTTTATTGTCTACCTATATTTGTACTGAGTAGTGCAAATGCTGGATTCAGCCTTTTAAGGGTGGGAGGTCAGCGGTGACCCTTATAAGGTCACTATTATGTGACTTACGTGAATGAACGCATGAATAGCATTCGTTCACGTAAGGTCTGGGAGCTTTCCACGCTCTCCAGACAAACAGACGGGCGGTCAAAGATGAAAGGCCGACCCGTAAAAGGAGAAGAAAAAGGGAGGAGTTGAAAACTCCCTTAAGAATGGAATTAAAATTAAAACGTAGGATTTAAAATGTGTAATTTAATTTGTACTTTTTGTTGTTTCAGGAATTAAAGAAGAAGAAACTGTGATGTTGTGTACATGTTCCGTTTGTTGTGTAATTGTTGTAATAAAATGGAATAATGTGTGTTTTCTTGTTATTTAAGGGAGATTTATGCCCAGAATTGGCGGTTGTGCAACGCTGACAAAAGAGGGACAGAAGCAGGGGGGTTAAGGAGGTCTGAAATACGACCGCCCTTGCACAAGACTGATGTAATAGATCAAAAGATATTGAGTACACCATTATAGCGAGATTCCGCAGAGTCGAGGCAAGCTGCAATTCCACCGAAATTTTCGAGCACGTGTTCAGTAGTATGGTAAGGTGGCGTTGAAGGTTAAGTAATGCTCTGGGCTCTTGACCTCTAAAGCTTTCTAAACATGGCACCAACTGACAGTTTGCTGCAAATCTCGTGCTGTAACAGAGCACGAAAATTTTGCTGGAGTTTCAGCTTGCCTCGATTCTGCGGAATCTCGCTATAATGGTGTACTCAAAATCTTTTGATGGACGCAAGGGATTTACGCAATCATGGGAGGCCTCAATACGGCCGTCCCACACACGTACAGAAAGGGCAAAAGGTCAAAGGTTCGAATCTTTGCACTAAGAGTTGAGATAACCTAGTTAATTATACATATTTTAAAGATTCTAACACCTATGAGGTTCACTAATTAGTGTAGTTGAAGGGCCTCAAAATGGCCGCAGGAACACGGTTAAAACACACTAGTTAAGCCCTATTAATTAGTTGAATTGTTGGGGTTATAAGGCAATTCTGGCAGTTCTGACAGACACAAGATACAAGTACAGGTTATAATTGACAGTCGCAAATATTAATCCTTTTTACACGTAATTACCTGACACCGATTATTAGACTGGCCATGAGATCTTCAGTAGAACCAATTAATAACTCGCTGGATTCCCTCTTTTAATTAATTTCCTAGTAAGGCCGTAGTCTATCTTTCATTAGGCCATTTTTATACTAATTTAGGTAACCTATTCCTGGTTGCTAGTGAGGCTGTAAGAACGCGAAACACCTTTTTACTGAATAAAGCAACAATTACAGTGACAAAAATAGTAATTTCATTACATATGGTAGTTTACTCGTTTCTTCTTGGACGGCGTTCCTTAGCGTGCTAGGGATGTGTCAAGTTCACAATACATAGAGTATGCCTGTGTATTATGTACTCTTAGCATTAGTAATCAGCTTTGATAGTATTCGTTCGCTTTCTTGTTTTTTGATGACTTCATGCGCAGTGCGCAGGTCTACGCTCCCCAGCGCTAGCCGACCTGTTTCTGCAAACGTCAATGCACTTCACAGCTTATCAACTGGCGTCGAGATCCGTTGATGCGCTTAATTTGTGATGCTAAATATGTCAACGCAATTTTAGTGGGTCGCCGCTTCCAGCGGTTAGATCAAACCTAGGTGCTGCGGTTAAAAAGAATAGATACATCGACATGCGACTGGAACTATAAAATTGGACGCGTAAACTGTGATTCAAAAAGTGAGCACGTTTTACGCTACCAACTACAGCGCATCGCCTCGCTTAGGAATTGTGAAATCGCAATTAGTTGAGCAGGTCAACTTGAGTTGGAGATCTATGTAAAATTGGGTGAAACTTCATGATCATACTTTTCCAATATTCAAATTGACAAGTTTCTGAAGCAACATATCCTTAACTGATGCGGTAGATGTGTGTACACATATAATACATATGATCTGTACAAAACATTAAACTTAAATCATACAGCCAAATCACCCTTCAATGATTTATTACAGCAGCTCCAACACAACTAGCTCCTTCTACAACAACATCCACAACCTCTGACGACATGTCATCATCAACCGTAGCTTCTACATTACCACCATCAACAACCTCTGCTAATATTTCAACATCAAAAACAGTTTCAACGATCGCCGAAACCACTTCAAAGTCAACGAATGCACCAATTGCATCAACAGCATCCGTAGCCGCAATAACTAGTTCAACAACAACCACAGCTTCAACAGCATCAACATCGTCGACGACTTCTAGTTGCACAACAACTTCATCAACAGACTCGCCGACTATTGAAGACGTATCAACTTCAACGACAGCGTCAACGTCTGCAACAAAGTCTATTGCAGTTGTAGCTAGTTCAACGGCAACCACAGCGTCAACACCACCAACAACATCAACGACTTCTAGTTCCACCACAACTTCATCAACAGAGTCGCCGACTATTGAAGACGTATCAACTCCAACGACAGCATCAACGTCTGCAACAAAGTCTATTGCAGTTGTAGCTAGTTCAACGGCAACCACAGCATCAACACCACCAACAACATCAACGACTTCTAGTTCCACGACAACTTCATCAACAGAGTCGCCGACTATTGAAGACGTATCAACTCCAACGACAGCATCAACGTCTGCAACAAAGTCTATTGCAGTTGTAGCTAGTTCAACGGCAACCACAGCATCAACACCACCAACAACATCAACGACTTCTAGTTCGACGACAACTTCATCAACAGAGTCGCCGACTATTGAAGACGTATCAACTCCAACGACAGCATCAACGTCTGCAACAAAGTCTATTGCAGTTGTAGCTAGTTCAACGGCAACCACAGCATCAACACCACCAACAACATCAACGACTTCTAGTTCCACGACAACTTCATTAACAGAGTCGCCGACTATTGAAGACGTATCAACTCCAACGACAGCATCAACGTCTGCAACAAAGTCTATTGCAGTTGTAGCTAGTTCAACGGCAACCACAGCATCAACACCACCAACAACATCAACGACTTCTAGTTCCACGACAACTTCATTAACAGAGTCGCCGACTATTGAAGACGTATCAACTCCAACGACAGCATCAACGTCTGCAACAAAGTCTATTGCAGTTGTAGCTAGTTCAACGGCAACCACAGCGTCAACGCCACCAACAACATCAACGACTTCTAGTTCCACGACAACTTCATCAACAGAGTCGCCGACTATTGAAGACGTATCAACTCCAACGACAGCATCAACGTCTGCAACAAAGTCTATTGCAGTTGTAGCTAGTTCAACGGCAACCACAGCGTCAACGCCACCAACAACATCAACGACTTCTAGTTCCACGACAACTTCATCAACAGAGTCGCCGACTATTGAAGACGTATCAACTCCAACGACAGCATCAACGTCTGCAACAAAGTCTATTGCAGTTGTAGCTAGTTCAACGGCAACCACAGCATCAACACCACCAACAACATCAACGACTTCTAGTTCCACCACAACTTCATCAACAGAGTCGCCGACTATTGAAGACGTATCAACTCCAACGACAGGGTCAACGTCTGCAACAACGTTTATTGCAGCTGCAGCTAGTTCAACCACAACCACAGCAACAGCACCATCAGCAACATCAGCAATATCCGAGCTCAGTTCAACTGGAAGTTCAACTTCAATATCTTCAGGCCACTCGATAATATCTCTAGATGCTTCAACCATAACGTCAACTTCAAAAACAACATCGACAACAGCTGAAGATAATATAATTTCGACCACAGTGTCAAAGTCAACAACAAAATCCATAACAGCTATATCGACTTCAGCAGCAACAACAACGGCAACTTCATTGCCAACATCCTTAATATCCATCACAACAGGTATTAAATTAATTTTAATTATTAAATTAATAATCCCGCATTCTTAATACCAATAGTTCTTTTATTCCTCTTCCTGTTTCAGTGCTTTTTGTCCGAGACTTTCTGGTGCAAACATTAAAATTTTTTAAGCATTAAAATTGAAATATTTGCATTTCTTAAAAATTTGGCTCAATACAATTACTACGCTAAGGTTGTAAGCATAGGTTAAGCATTAGTTTGGAGTGTTCAAGCCCCGCCCGCAACCTGGACAAGATGTCCTAGCGAAGTCGGGAAAGAAAGATTAAACATTTCTGCTTCCTCGCTTGGGCTTTTTAACACTTATTACAAACAAACAAAACTTATAATATTTCTTGAACAGTGACGAAAATTTGGCATTAACTATAAAAGGTTTGTTGCGATGTTTTGAGAAATTATGCTAATTTGTTTTTACTATTAATGCTACAAATTATCTTAATAATAATCTTAATAATAATCTTAATTATCAAATTATCTTTATGGTTAATGGTACGCGCCTTCCGAAGATTTTCAGACACAAAGACACTTTCAAAACGAGATCCCTGTGTTAATGCTTGATTATAAGTTTAACATGTAAGCATACACCAAGGAAATGGTTTCCTGAGCTAGCAAATGCCGAATCGATAAATGGATTTCAAGTTCGCGACAAAAAGTATTGCTTTTCAGAGAAACCTGCAAAGGAACCACACTTCTGTTGCTGGGGCCCTCGCAAATCGAAAAAATCAAATTTCGCAAAATCAAAAGTTTTGAGATATTTGAATTCAGTGTGGTCAAAACATACCCATACCAAATGTTAGTTCGATTGTTAACCTTTTAAACTGCTTAGCACTTGGGGCATTATGGAAAAAATTTTATTCCTGCTGCGCTTCAGCGCAGCAGGTCTCTTATGTTTGCTCGGTCAGGGCCCTCGCACACAGTTTGCTTAATATAATTCTCCATAAATGCGTTTAAGTAGTGGTTTAAGATAGGACCGGTATCTTTTGCGTGTGAAATCTTATCGTTCTTTCCAAAATGCCTTGGTTCCTGATTCACGTATTATTACGCATGTATGCTCAAGCAGTAATTGCGATTTCAAAACCGGAAATGCTCTTACTTCTTCTGATAGATGACTCATCTCATAATGAAACTTAGAATCTTTCAATGTCCACAATCTCTGCGAAGCAGTTATGTAATGGTGAAGCATATAGGTATTATGCCAAAACGGATGCCAATATTGCAGTATAAAAGTTAATTCCACAAACAGTTAAAACTATTCAGACAGTGTTTTGCACGTAATTTTCAGTAGTAAGCAAGTAAGAACTCTGTTGGTAAATAATTGGCTGCGCAATTTACATATGCTGAAATGTCCGTCCAGCCGAAACTTAACCTTTTCCAAAAAATATTTCTTGTTTTAATGTATACCTTGCATTTAACTACAGTGTGTTTTCCTTAGGTGTTCTTGTTGGGCAGGAGTATGCTTATTTGTTTGCGGATAAGGGACAAAGCTGCACAGCTGCTTGTGAAAACATAAACAGTCTGTGTGATACTAATGGTTTGACTAGCAAAACTGCATCAAAGATAATGACAGCAATGGATCAGGCTCATCTAGAAAAATTTGGTAATCTATGTAGATTTCAATCCGGTTACAGCGACCCACCATATACTCCAGGGATCAGAGCTGCAAATCATAAATGTATTGGGTTTGACACTAATGTTGGCCAAAGTCAATGCAATGCTGTACCATCTGAAAGCCAAATAAGCTACCGATTTTGTAGCTGTCTCGGTGAGTTCATCATGATAATTTTTCATAGAAAATTCAATATTAATATTTTGAATTTCAATTTGATACCTGAGATCCGCAGTAATAGATGTTTTGAAGTTTTGTAGACACTAAAGACTCACATCAAGTAAATACATAGGAGCTATTTGCATTTACTATTTGGATACAATCATACTTACGTTTAGTAAAATGAACCTTTGCGATAATTGAAGCTGTGCCAGCCTCAAAAATTTAAATATATACTAGCACTTAGCAGACAATTGAATTGCATTGAATACAATAATTAGTGGTTAATTAGTTAATAAATCCTGTCAAACTGTAGGATTTTCTAATGAGGCTCAATATGTTTGTGATGGCTTCGAACTTAATTTAAAATCAAGACGATGCCTGTTTTGAACATAGTGTAGAGTAGACACTATAATGTTCTCTAGTCTGCAGCACAGTCTTACAGCTAAGTGTAAAAACATATCTGACATAATATCAACTTCCATTTTACTGTCCGATTACTAATCCAGAAATTGGACGGCGAATAAATGAAGGTTAAGTTATTGCATCACTCAGAGTGCAACTCGCTACCAAATTAGAACCGCTAGTCTAATATCATGTTTTACTCAAGAAAATTTGGCCTACAGCTTGCACTTTATTAATTGTTAAATAGGGACGGCACAAATAATATAATATTACTGGAGCTACGGTAGACTATTCACGACAAGAATAGAACACTATACTAAATAATTAGACTGATTGCTAGAATGACTCATAGTGCAAAACCGAGGTTCGCACATACGAGTACTGATTAGCGTCAACGGTGCTTTTAGAATTTCAAACTGTAAATTGCTTGTTTTTCACATAATAAACTTCAGAAATTGTCACTTCATGTTAGTAAACAATTCTCCATTATCTTTGTTGTAGTAAGTTGCACTAATAAAACAGGAAAGCAGTGTGAATTTGGCAATCCTCAGGTAACAAATTCAGTGAATGATAAATAAGTAATCTATTTACTTGGCAACCACTTTTCTCCTAAGAGGGTGACGAACAATATGGATATGCGTAGGCCGCCAAATATAATATACGATATGATGTACTAAGGTTTCAATTTAAATTTCAAATTGAATCTTAATAAATCTTTTACCATCAGCACTGAAGCAACTTGCTTTTTCTTCGACAATATCAACGGCCAATGATATCTCAACAGCAACCGCAGATTCAACTTTGCCAACACCAGCAACCTCTATTGCTGTTTCAATAATAACCATAGTGTCGGCGACATCAACAGTTCCGAACAAAACAGAAGCCACTTCAACGACAACCATAAAGCCGGGGTTATCAACAAAATTTGTAACCGCAGGTGCTGGTTCAACAACCGCAACTGCGTCAGGACTTTCATCTGCATCGACGACTGTTAACGTTACTTTGCCCACAAGCACAACATCAGTGTCATCAGGCAAACGGATAACGCTGACATCAACAATCACAGCGTCAATTTTGTCAACAAAACTGACGACTGCTAAAGCCATGTCAACTTCAAGCACAACGCCAAATCTATCAACAAGTAACTTCGCTAAGGTTTCCTCGTTTTGGGATTTGCCATCAACAACATCGACTACAATTGAAAATACTTCTACTTCAACCACAAAGTCAACCGTACTAACAGTATCGCCAACCGCATCAGAAATTTCAACAACGACAACGTCAACCACGTCTGCGAAATCGAAGACACCTGAAGTTAGTTCGACAACGACAGCGTCTTCGTTATCAAAAATATCAACGACCGCAGATGCTGCTTCAACAAAACTTATAGTGTCAACGTCTTCAACAATTTTGACAATCGCGGGAGAAAATTCACTCGCAAGTACAACGTCAGTGTCGTCAAGAGAATCTACAAGGTTTGTAGCTACTTCAGCAGCCACAGCAATAGCTTCGCGAACAACATCGGCAGTTGAAACAACAACAATGTCAGCAACAAAATTCACAACCAGTGTAGCTACATCAACAGCTACCCAAACGTCAATTTCACCAACAAGTTGGATGATCGCTAGCAAACCTGCTAAAGCCACCTCATCAAAACGTCTGCCATTTTGGTCACCAACAACATTGACTGTCACTGAATATATTTCAATTTCTACCACATCGAAAATTGTTGGAGCAAGTGCAACAAGCACAAGTTCAATGTCTTCGACAATATCCATTACCACGGACCCTACTTCAACGCCAGTAATAACAGTAACAACAACTTTAAGAAGATCAAAAGGTACACTAACGTCGACAGGCATAACGTCACCGATAAGGCCAACATTAACGAATGTTTATACAGCTACATCTAATGCAAAATCAAAGCTCTTATCGAGCTCGAAAAAACCAAAGTCTACAACTAACTACATAACGGCGGCAATGTTAACAACAATGGCGACTACTGACTTTCTACAATCAACGACCGCAGTGACTAATTCGATGAGAGCAGTCGTTATACCCTTAGCAACTTCGACCTCCACTGAAGCTACTACAACAACATCTGCATATTCAACAACCTCGATGTGCTCTCCTCCTGTTCCAATAGCAGCCACGACACGAACGGCTTTAACAGCTGGCAGTTCCACTGCACCCACTTCAGCAACAAGCACAACATCTGCGTGTATAATAACCTTGTCTTCAACTGCACTTGCTCCGACAACGGGCAGAACACGAACATATTCAACAATTTCAGCTTCCGCTCAAGCTACTTCAGCAACATGTACGACATCCACGAATTCGGCAACCTCTAGGTCCTCTGCACCCTCTTCAACAATAGCCATAACAGGAACGTCTTCAACAGCCTCTACTTCCACCAAACCTACTTCAACAACACATACAGAGTCTGTGTACTCAATCACCTCAACGACCCTTTTATATGCTCCAGCATTAAGCACAACACGCACGTCATTAGAAACTGGGACATCCATTGCATCAATTTCGACAACAAACACAACATCTGCGTCCCCTTCTCCTGCTCCATTAACAAGCACAACACGAGTATTTACAGCAGCCTCTACTTCCACCAAGCCAAAGCCCACTTCAACAACACATACAATATCTTCTTATCCAACAACCTCGTTGAATCGTTCATCTGCTCCAACAAAAGGCACAACGACAACACGAACATCTTCAAAAATTTTGACTGCCGCCGAAGCTATTTCAACAACAGGCACGTCTGCGTATTCAACAACCTGGACGACCCCTTTACCTGCTCCAACAGTCATCACCCCAACAAATTTACCAAATTCAACGTCCACTGCTCCCTCTTCAACCCAAAACACTGAGTATTCGACAACCTCCAGGGCCCCTGTACCTGCTCCAGCAATTGTTTCAACAATGTTGACTCCTACTGAAGGGATTTCAACAATAAGCAAAACATCTGCTCGTTTAACAACTTCTACGACCTCTGCCCTTGCTTCAAAAACAGCAGACACTACACGCACGTCTTTTACAACTGGGATATCCACTGAGCTCAGTTCTACAGCAAGCAGATTTGCTTATTCAACCACCTCTACAACTTTTGCACCTGCTTCAATAACACCAGGCGTCACGCAGCTGTCCTTTACAACTTCATTTGCAATCACACCCGAATACTCAACAACCACAACGTCCACTGCACCTGTTACAGTAGCACGCACAGATTTAACGTTTGCTGTTACTTCAGCGCCCACTGCACCACCTACGTCAACCAAAAATTTAATATCTTCGTATTTACCAAGTGTGGCGTCAAGTGTAGACATTTCAATTTCAATCAGAAAGACACCTTTATCACCAATGTCGCTAGGACTAACAACAAGCACGGCATCAGCAACTAAAACAACGTCGGCTTCCACCGAACTATCTTCTGCAACAGATTCAACATCATCATCATTAGTTCTAGCAATTTTAAACAGAACAACTAGGTCACCATATCCGACAACTGAAGTGTTTGCGAAAGCCATTGAACTAAATACCACTGATAACATCAAAAAGTCCACACCCGTTGAAGCTTTACTAATGAGTAGTGCAAGCATATCATTACCAGAAATCGCTATGCATACTCAACCTTCGACAATAACAGGCGTAGAGTTAAACCCATTTACAAATCTGGGGAATACTGTAGCTGCTATAACGGTCAATGTAACAGTTACATCGTCAAGACCTATGACGATTGTTGGTAGCTTAACAACAACCACAACTTTCCAGTCTGTAAGATAGCCAGCTGTTTGCTTATGTCGTTATTTAAAAGGTTATACATTGACTATGGATTTAAGTACCAGCATTTTTGCGAACTTCGATTGGTTTAAATTTATTAAATAATAACAAATAAATTAATAACGTAATACTAGGCTGTCCAGAGGCTTAGCTCAATGGTTTAGTTTGTGGCTTTGGACCATTTAATTGTTCGGATCTTTCAATCTGGTTTCAATTCTTGAATCCTCCTCTTTTTTGCACATATTCATACTGCCGCTAAATCGAGTGGGAAACAGAAGGTTTTTGTGTGCGCCTTCATTCTTTATGCACCCTTACCCAGTGCATTCAAATTTATCGAGTGGAACTTTAATAACAATTGCGATTTTAAGCCATAATGGTAGCAATCCAAGCACGTGGTTTCAGTGGCTAAAATTTGTCAAAGCACGTCCCGCCAACCAAAGTAACTTCAGTTAGGATTTCCTTAAAATTAAACAATCCGTCCAAATTTTATATCCATAATCCCGACAAATAAACTTTATTTCGAATAGTAAGTTAAACAACTGTTTTGAATAGGACTACAAAAGCAGTAACATTTATCATCTGAATTCCTTTTTGTTTTGACTTAGCTGTTTGTTTTTCTATTTTTCAGGTATCCAAATATTTGTCATTTCTCGGGCTTGGAGGGACAGACGATTTTTTAGCGGCTGGTTATATTTTGGGAAACGTCACATCTATTAATGGAACGTTACTACCACCACTCTCAAAAACCGATGCCAGTTTGGGACGATATTTGCTCAAAGATAAAGTAGCATTGTGGGCACATCCAAAGTGCAAATGGTTGGCGGCATACATGAATGGTAAAGAACCGAATGAAAAATTCCCCAAAAATGTCAGTGATTGTGATTTGAAAAAAACTGCGGTAAGCATACATTTAAACATAGGGCCGGGTCCTCAAGGGGGGGGGCTTGTCTGATGGATAGCTTGAGGGTTCTAGTACATTGAACCCAAATTTTCGTAGGATTTGTATTTTGAACTCAAGTTTTCGAGAGGGCTTGTACGCTAAACACAAATTAACGTTTCTTTCCTTATGAATCAGTTCTTAACAAATTTGCAACAAAATTATGAGGTTTTAAGGAGAGTTGAAAATTTTGATTACAAATTAATTAATTGTGGTAAAAAATTGCTCTCAAACCGAACATTTTTAAATTTTGGCAAGTTTGAAACCTATTTTCTTTGGCCATTTCTGTTTCTCCCAGCCCAGTCTTTCCTCTCTCTCTTTGGTAAGGCAAAGTAAGGGCCGGTTCACACTAGCCCACAAGCACAAACACAAGCACAAGCACAACAACTAGCGAAAGGGAAGCACAGGGTGAAACGTTCACACTAGGGCACAAGCATAGCCATTATAATGTTAAATTCAGTGTGGCCACGCCGTCTGTGCATAGTGCAAAGCAATTTTCACTGCTTGCAGACGTTGTGCTTGTGCAAAAGGTTAAACTGAATTCGACTCGGCGTTGTGCTTGTGCATGTGCTTGTGCATGTGCTTGTGCTTGTGCTTGTGCTTGTGCTTGTGCCAATTTTAAATAGTGTGAACCGGCTGCACTTGTGCCTGTGCTTGTGCCTGTACTTGTGCTTGTGCTCTAGTGTGAAGTGGACTTAAGGATTGTAACTTGTCCGGGCTGGGATGAAGAGCTGGACACAGACATGTGCAAGTGTAAACTTGGCAACTTGGTTGAGTTGTTTTTGACCAACCTTACGGGGCCAGTTTCCTGGTTAACGCTTTGTACCTTTGGGTAATGATCAACACATTATGATGTTTAATGCAGCAAGCAACAACAACAACTTGTTCAAACCGCACAAGGACCTATTCCTCTCATAAAGAAAGAGAAACAATTTCAAGGAACACTATTAAAAGTAAAACACCATGCCCAGAGGGGTTGCAAACCTTGACTCCAGAATTTGGGTCTGGGCAATTTGCGTAGAATGTAAAAAGATCCTTCGGTACGTTAGAAATTACAATCCCCTTCTATCCTGCACTCGTAGCATTACAGAGCTGCTGATCACAAAAACTTTTCATGATTAGGTAAACACTAATTACAAAAAGCATTTTATTGTTATTACTATTGTTATCATATTGTTATTATTAATTGCTCTTCCCCTTTTGCCATATTTATTGTACTTTGCCTCATTGCAGAGTCCTCCTGGGCTACAATTGTCACCAATTCTCAGAAATCTAGCATTGGCTATTAAGGTTTTGGGTTGCCTGTGGATTTTACTATGCTTGGTTTGTGCGATTTTGGCACAGATCCTTACGCGGTAAGAATCTTTTAATAATGAAAATTGTCTATTTAGAAGAACGTTGCTAAAAGCGATCACCTTTGTAAAACAAACATATCGCTTACATTTGTGGTGGTTGTAGTGAGTACTAGATATGATAAAAAGCGCAAACTGTTTACTAAATATAAACATTTGCATATGTAGTTGTATATTGTTGCACTTTATTTCAGAAACACTACGTATACGGGATTTATTCACCTTTGTGAGGAAGTATCTCTTTTCATTGCTCATGTGTTCATTGTAACTTCTGTAGAAAATAAATACAACTGGGTTAGTGCCATAGTTGCTAGGATTTGTAAAATAATTTCGCATGTTGCTGAATCATGACTGCCCTTGATATCGCCGAACTACCTGGGTGCCAAACCTAGGATTTGGCATTCGGAAAGCTGCATAAATGCAACAGTCTAAATTATTACTGCTGAAAGTGATCAAAACATCTTCGGAAGATAAGCAAATTTTCGGTAGCTGGCGCAGATTGGTCATTGTCTTAATCCCTAAAATCTGGAAAACTTTTAAAAGGCTCCAAGCTCAGCATCTACCTACATATTGCCCTGATCAGATGCATGAAAAAACCAATGGAAAAATTGGAGAAGCTGAGACTCCACCATTTGCTTCAAAGCCAGAAGCAGCTGCCTGATGACTTTCGTGCTGGCCAAACTATAAATGCCATACACAAGAAATTAGTCGAGGAGGTGCCACAAAAATATCTGAGACCTGTTCTTATCCTGGTGGAACCAGGCTCTTCCACCGGTCTGGAAATACGGACAGATGTACAAACTCGGTAATCAGGTAATCTCACGACGCCTACTCTAGTTGCTCAAACAACATCTCTGGGATTGACTCACTTTTCACTTGTAGCTCAGCATATTCGGGGTGTGTTTAGAAGTTTTGCTATGATCCTGATGTCCAATGGTTGGTTCTCCTGCTTCCGTTTTCTCTGGCGTCAGGCCCGGATACTTTTATGAAGTTTATGTATTTAAACATATACTTCATGCCAGCTATACTGAACATTGAATTGATTTAAAGGAGCTTTAGCTGCCTGGTACCAATAGCAGTCAATTGTAGATTCCTTACTGAGCGCCTCAGAATACATAACTCGTTCGTCTCAAGCACGATTCAGTTCGGATGGTATCCACACTGCCGCCCAAGCGTTCAAGCACCTTTCACGCAAAAGATGTCAAGGCCAGCTTGAATTATGACATTTTTTCTCAACTGAGAATCTTTCATAGCTTTACTGTACTTATGCCTAGCGATAACTAAACTCAATATGCTATAACAAAACTCCAAACTGTCCTTCCGCCTACAAATCAAAGCTACAGACTTAACTTGTGCCTACAATTTGACCTTTGCTAATCAGAACTGTCCTTCTGCCTACAAATGCTTACCACAATACTTAGACCTTTTACAAACAAAAGAATAAAGATTTCTGCCAAAGTAATAAGAAAATTTAAGTATTAAAACTGAAGGAAGCAAGGTGTTTCAAGAAAAAGTAGGGTAGAGTAGAGTTAAATCAACTCTATTCAGTAAACCTTGGAGTTAATTTTAACTCTGCCTAAACTGCTGGGTTAGAAACTAGATTGCTAAAAAGAGTTAAAAATGCCAGAGTTAAAATTAATTCACTGGGACTTTTCAAAAAAGAGTAGAGTAGAGTAGAGTAGAGTAGAGCAGAGTAGAGTAGAGCTAAAAACAAAAAACGCTACCAATTTTTTTCCAGCAATTGTCAAGCATTTAGTACGCAAACCAGACGGTTGCTCCTTAGCTGATGTGTTCCACACAAAAATATCTGGGGACCCTTTTTTAGTTGCATCAATTGCTACTTTTTAGCAAATGTTGCCACTTGCCAAATTTGAGAAAGCATATAGGCAAAATCAAGGTTTCCCATACATTTTAGCTAATTTCTCCATAACGAAGAGCGATCTCATAATAATAAAAAAGGGTACCCAGCTATTAGATATAACCGGTGTTTATCGAAAAAATTTACGTCAGTCTGCAAAAAATCTGGAAAATTATACTCTTCGAAAATACAGTAAAAAAATTTGGAAAAACCAAAATTAGTTTAGTTGTATTCATTTAAGAAGAGAAATGTTCAGGATTATTTTGATATAAAGATGACTTCTTAGCTCCAAGTAATGGATGAGTAATAATGGTTCAAAATTCAAAGTATCTGACTGTGTTTTTGAAAATTTGTTTACTTGTGTCCACTTATTTTGTGTAATGAATATTGAGTTATTTAAGCAGTATAGCAGTAGTTATTGCTTGTTGATTAAATTGTTGACAATTGAACATAATTTTATATCTATAACAGACAGGATTACTGTATTTGTAGGCAGAAGGACAGTTTTCACTTTTTCCAGACCAATATGTAGCAATAAGTACAGTCTTGAGTTTTGTCACATTTTAAGCAGAAGTTAAATAGGCATAAGTACAGGACACGCTTTCATATTAACAGCTTTTTATTTATTAAATTTTAAATTTAAATTTTATCTATTAAATGCTACACTAATCGGAAACCTACGAAAGACAGAAGAGGATGTCTAATGAAGTTGTTTGCATGGTTTTTAAATGTGACATTACTACATACTAGTGACTGGATGGCAGTGACATATTTAGACTTACTGCAATGGCGTGGGAATGATACTACAATACTGCTTTCAAGCAGTGAATGTATTTTTCGTCCTGGATGCTATCCATCTGTTTTGGATATTGTGTAACTTAATTTCTCTTGGTTCTTTCTCTACTAAGCTGAAGATTTCTTGTTTCGGCTTCGGTAAATACCAACTTGACTGTAGCTCGCACTGATACCCTAATTAATGTTATTGTAACCTCACATATTTGAAGCATTTGGCTACACGTTCGGTTTTCATTAATGCTGTTGAATCTCGGAAACTTTATAAAATCACAAAACATGCTGGCCCCATCCAGATGGCGGTTCGATAACACCAAGCTGCCGGTGTCCTAAGCAATTTTGTCATCTCATGTGAAAAGTCACCTGAGCTAACGTCTAACAGAAGGGGTAGCCGATATCGTTATTGCTGTTTGCTGCAATGGATAGCTGTTAGAAGACAATCCTTTTGACATAGCATAAAATAATATGGCAGTTATGCTACCTATTGCATCTATGTTACGCCTAAGATTTACATTGGGTTTTCACATTTTAAGCGAATTCTATCACATTGCACATCTAAGGTGGAAGAATGAACTCGGACTAACGAGACTCAATAGCTCCATACGTTAGCACTAACTAATTTTCTACTTAAATCTTGGGCGTGCCTTAAACCAGTCGGTTTAATTCTGACATCAAAGAACCCAGCTTGTCAAAAGTTTTCAAATGATATGCAACTTAATGGGCATCGTTTAAACTTTGAAAATGCTTTTGCTAATTTCAACTGTTAATTAATTGCTACAACTCTCATACTTATATACCGATCTCATTATTTCATACCAAAATAATTGTCTTTCCACGAGCTGAACTAACTAAGTGAAACTAACGAGACCTTGAAACTGTTTGACCTCTTCTGTGAAAAACAAGCTTTGGCGGCATCGGCAAAAGGATTAATTTGCCTTTTCACCTCTCTGTCATTTCATTTTCGAACATTCACTGGTACAGAGGAAACGCCATGCCAGCTGCACCAAGGTTGAGTACTCCAGTTTCCATAAAGATGAATTGCTGCTTTGGTTAACAAATTGCCCTCCAATCAGCTTAATGTAAAATGGGTAGCAAGCTCACTGACCTAAAACCATGAAACTTTTTTACTTCATGAACTTCATGAAGCATCTGCGATATTGTTTTTTATTAAGGTATTCCGGCAGTCGCTTCTGTGTTAACTGGAATCGTTGGATTTCGCAATTATTCCTCGTTATTTTCGTAAGCATGAATTTAACACTTTTTGATTTAGAAACTTATTTCGGCTATTGAGCGTTATTCGTTATGCTGAATTATATATGCATTAATATTCTACGGTCCACACAATTATCTTCCTAATTTTGGAATAACTATTTTACATCGTGTGTTGCTAATAATCGATCTTCGGTAGGCAACAAAAAATTAACCTAGAGCTGACTTTTGGCAACACTGTTTTTGCTAATTTGCATTCCCAAGAAAATGTTCCTTAAGTTTGTGACACACGTTATGCATCATGAAGTTCAAAGTAGTTCAAATTAGAAAGCTTCTTTGGGTTTTTATAGATGCTGGATAAACAAAGAGCATACCTTAAAATTGGCAATTGAACTTCCGATAATCGGTTGCGGTGTACTCGCCATACTGATAGCAGAGGCTGCATATACAATCAACAGGGATCACAACCTACATAGTCTACCTCTATCATCACGAGCGGAGTGGAACTCATCAAAGTAAGAAATATGATATATAATTGTTTGTATTGGTAATAGCAAATTTTAGATACTGCACAGTTAACTTGCTTGTCTTGGTATTGTATTCTTGCTGACAGCACGGCACATCCGCGCTCTAGATGCAAATTTTATTACACTGCGAACAGTTTTATTTTTCTAACCTAGAATTGGTCAAAGTGGTTTGTTCTGGATAGTATCAGTAAACCTTGTTGCTCTTTGGATTGGTTCGCATGCCGTCTTTCATCAACGGATAGAACTATATTCTATTGTGTCAGCATTGCATATTACAAGCGGGTGTCTCATATTCACGTTTCACTTTCTGTCTATTCCAAAGGTACGCGCAAAACGACTAACCAGTTCCGACTTTGTGCGTAAATGTGTCCACTATTGGGTATGAAAAACAGGCCGATGGCATTGTCAATTTTATGTTGTTGCAGTCAGAAAAAAGAAGTAATGATGAATCCGTTAGCGTGTAATATTGTCTTTTATTTATGCGCGTATAACTACAATAAATTCCAATCATTGGTGAAATTGTAGCAAAGCTCGAAAACTTTCTCCTTGATCGCCAACGCTTTTTGCTGAATTAACATTGATACTGAAGCTTTGAGATACTTGGATGGATATTGTTAATATTGTTTTAGGCACGAAAGTATTTTATGTCTGTGGCCAACAAACTGTTTCACTGTTTTCACACTATAACTACTGCATAGTTTTCCAATTAACCTGTGCTGTTCACAGCGTTAGTTGAAATATATTTCCCTTGCGACATCAATCAATCAATGTGTTTGCTGTGAAAAATCGTTATTAGAAGTGCTCTTGGCAAATAACAATAGCAGTGGCCTATTTTTATTATTCCTGGCGGGGGGCTCTCTGTTCTCAGCAATGAGTCTGCCAAGACTAAAACAACTGAATCTTCAGTCTCTACCATTAATGTTATATTTCCATCAATTGAAGTCACGCATCACAAGACCACATTTAATATAAAAATTTTGAACCGATGTTGTTATTTTGCCTGACGCATTCCTCGAGTACAGAAATCATTGATTGTCTGAGCATTTGCTATAGTTGTACTCCAACATTTCCGCAGTAATCATATGTTAAGCCTTGCCGATGAAGAATTCCAGATAAAGTTTCCAAGACCCTGTTGTACAATGTGGAATGTACGTAGTTTGCATGATTGGAAATAAACGGATCTTATCTCGAAGACTACAAGGTATCTGCGCGGTGTGTGATGCTAAGTTCTCCTAAATTGTGCGCGCTCAGCTAAACTAAAGTTTTCAGCATGAACTTTACAAGACAGATATTCAAACTTGCAAGATAATTTCAAATATAAAATACAACTTCAAATGCGAACAAGATTCTAAAACTTTGGCTAAACGATGCCGAAGGAATGCACGATAATCAAACAATGAGAGTTTCTGGACCAGACCTGCTCTTTCACACCACATTCAACAACTAATTGTTTTTCCCAAAATCAAAGAAGGCTGCCATTGAAATAAGCCAAACAATCAGGCATACTTTTGTTTCATTGAACGTTTGCAAAGATAAATTTTAGGTTCTAACCGACGAATCTCCACACAGTAAAGGCAAAAGATAATGTAGTGTTTGGTTCTTAGAAATGTGCTCAACCCAATGAGTTGGGAGAGGATCAGTATTCAGTGACCTAAAGTTACAGACATGAGTTCGCAGGAACCTCTTACACCGTGGCTGTATTGTCTTCTGTTTAATCTTTTCTCACTCCTGTGCTTATCGAGGATGGATAATGAGGACAGCTGGAGCCATCGGAAAGCTGCCTGCACCTTCCAGCCCTTGAAATCTGAATAAAAGTTGTGTCGCTGGGATTCTTGCTGCAAAACCTGATATTGTGAAAGCATTTACAACTCACCTCCTCCGAACGGTTGATGCCGATTACTTAACCCTTTCACGCATAACGTTACAAATCTGTAACGAGGGTAAAAATGTATATGTTGTAGTCAGTGCAAAAAATACTAGTCCGGTCAATGCCAGATCTCCTGTGCCTTTTTATCCAACAGACGTCCGCAACATCGTGAAAGAATCTCTCTAAACTATTTTCTGTCCTTTTGTTTCTACAGCCTTAACGTAGATGCGAAAGTTTGACCACAACTGTACCATGTTTGCGTATTTAATTGGGAGCTTTCTGGAGCTGGCTTCAAAGTGCCTGCAGAAATAACACTCGATCCAATTTATAGAGGCTGTCTCGCAGATTTATTTGGGCTAGATCTTGTTTTGCGGCTACAGAAATAGCAACAGCTGCAACCAGTTTTGTCCATTTTCTTGGAAAAAATTTCAACTTTACTCGACTTTGACGGCTTCTAACGTTTTCTGGTGCATCGGAGACCCTTATTAAAGAAAGAGAAAATGTTAAGCAGATGCCATTGAAGCTCATTACTCAGTGAGTAGTTAGCTAATACTTGCTATTTGTGCAGGAATTTTTAGGACTAGGAACCGTGACTAGAAACACTGAACCACAACAAATATTTAACAGGTCCTTTTCGTACTATGCAAACCGGGCCGATTGGCAAACCACTAGTACCACCAAGAGTACATAATATAAGAGTGTGGCACTAGGCACACTCTATGTTATCCGAGCAAAAACTATGCTCTGCTGGCTAACGGCCCACCCCCGCCCCCGCAAATCAGACCCATCACTTCAAAGAATTTCGCGCGCTATGTTTCTGTTCTATAGCTCGAAGCAAGCACAAAATTCGCGCACGCACTGCTTGTGTTCTTGAGCTTAAGCACATAAACATAGAGCGAGTGAGCGTACCCCCGTTTCGACTAGGTACTGATTTGCGGGGGGTCACTAGGGTCTGATTTGCGGGGAGGGGTGGGCCGTTAGCGAGCAGAGCATAGTTTTTGCTCTGATAACATAGAGTGTGCCTAGTGGCACACTCTTATATTATGTACTCTTTTTACCACTAAGCAAAGTAAAAGTTGTGCTCGACAAACGCAAAGTGCGGTAAAGAATACACTAAGTACCCCATGCAAAGTTAACTGTAACGGATTCTATTCTATCTCTTAGCGGTGCTCTCGTCTAAGTTGGATAGTCTAACTTCGGAAGACCTTAAAAGGAACTTTCTGGTGTCTAATAAGTTCAAGCTGAACTGTACTCGGATTTGTTCACACAAATCCCCTAGGATTTAATCCAGGATATAGTTAGGCAATGTTCTATCATAGAACCTCTATATACAAACATCGATTTCAAAACTAAATTTTAACCACTTAAACTATTTAGTATAATTAACGAAGAGTAACACCAGTTAACCTGCATTTGGCACATCTGTGCACTATGGTCCCTGAACGTATCTTACACTACACTGAAAGAATTAGATTGATTTAAAAATTGTCACATTACCGAAAATTAAAAAAATTGTTATAGTTTACGTCATACATAGGGTCGGATCCTGGGGGGGCGTGTCCCAAGAAAATTTCAGGGGGCTTGTACCTTGAACAAAAATTTTCAGGGGGGGGGGGGCTTGTACCTCAAGAATAAATTTGTAAAATTTTTCAAAAAATTAACGCTAATTTTATAAAAATTTGCAATTTTTATCAAAATCTGCGAAAAATCATCCATTTTGGGAAATAATTTCAAAATTTTGCCCGATTTCCCGAAAAATTAAACATTGTAGCTAAAAAATTCCGTCGGAGCCGGAAAGGTTTTGAAATTTTACTGTAAAAAGTACTTTTTTCTAAAACTAAACTTTACGTTATTGTTGTAGCTCCAAACAAATGTTTGACAGCTGCATGCAAATTGGTTCACCTAACTGCATCAATTGTACTTAACAATAACACATGTCATTAGAATTGATGTTCAAGTACACATTTTGTGGATATTTATAGTGACGCCTTGATATGATATTCACAAAAACTCGAACGTTCAAATTTCAATTACAAATTCAAATGTTGCGCCATAGAAATGAAAGCACCCGTCACAGCTTAACGTTGGTATCGTTGGAAAGAACTTGTCATAAGCTGTGATCTGCATTAGTAGGTTGGTGCAAAGGGCGGATTGCGTTTAATCGATGACCGGTTTAATTCGGCCGTACCGATCACCGCCAGATTTTAAATTTTACAATTTTGTTTCCGTGGGTACGGCTGCGTGTCTGGTGTCTATAAACTGACTTTAACTGATCTGAGCTGATCCAAAAAATGAAAGCTTTCATTTTCGTGCTGTAAGCTTCTTCATAAAGGTCTGATTTCTCCAAAATGCAGTTTGCAAGGCTTGTCAAGTTGCTGTTCTTGTTGTTGGGCTCGCGTATGAGGTGGGTTAGAATCATTTTCGACATTAACATTAATTCAACATTAATTAACATGTATCTGCACAATCGCGTGAAACTTGAGACAAGAGTGTTTCTTGTCTGGCGAAACATTTTCTGACCTCTATGATTAAAGACATTTTGTGATCATTACTTCCACGTGCACCAATATTTCCATTAAAGCTTTCAAAAATCTGGGAAATTGAAATTCAGGGTCGAGCCAGTGGGTTAAGGCAAACGGGTGAAGCAGAAAGTGACACGGAATCAAGATTTCCGAGTTTTAATGTTGAATCAAGAGGACATGTATCTTATAATCGACTTGCGCGTGTGTAGATCGCCTAGATGCCTACGTGAAACCTAGCGAAAGAAATTTAACATCTGGTGATAGGCAGAGTCCTAAATAAAATTTTGTAGAGAGAAAGTTTGCAAAATTACACTATACACTCAAATGACTCTAAAACTACCAAGTGCCGGTAGTATCAAAACCTAGCCGACCTATCGATTATCCAATCCAAGGCAGAAACCTGAACAAGAATTGAAAAATGCCTGAAGATGAGGCAGTATTTACTTTAAGCCACAAAAGGAACAATCCCTGAAAATTGTAAGGAAATCCATAGAAATTTCCACAGAACAATAGCAGGACAGCAACAATAAGAATTTTGAACAACAATATTGAATTTTATTTTAAAAAATATGACAAAGAAAAGTCACGTCACTGCACAAAGTAACCTTGGAGTTTAGGGAAATTCAGTCTGAAAAATAATGGTCACCACAAAACATATGTGAAAATAACAAAGATCGTGACTGGACCAACAAGGAACAGACAGATGCTAGGCTGAAATGATTGCAGACAAGCTTATTTGCATGAACGGGTTGCTGCTGTTATTTTTCCTCTTGTCAGGAGGCATATCTCAAGCTGCGTACACTTACTAGCTTTGGCACTATTTGTCCACTCAACGAGAGCTTACGATTGATGCTCATATTGACGGTTTCCGTTACTTTCAATTTTGACTTATCTTGCAGCACCAGCGTATCGAACACTTTATGTTTCACAAAAAATACAAAACGCAATTTCTCTACAATTTCAGAATATGTCTCTATTATCCGAGAATATTCACTCCGAGAATATTCAATTTTTGAGTTATTTTGACCGGTTTTCGCTATTGTTTACCTATTTGAGGCTCTGTAACTCATTTTCCTTACATTTGCGCTTTGGCCCTATTACCACTTTTTATCAACGAGAGCTTTCGAATGGCATCCATATTGGGCGGTTTCCGCTACTTTTAATTTTGACCATTTGCAGCATCACCGTATCGAATACTTTTACCTGTCGGATCGGGGTAAGCCCTCAGCTGTCTGAGAGCACTTCATCCCACCGCCAACTCACAGGCACAATTTCAGACGGATCGGTCAACCCTATCAGAGTTGGAGGCATTTGACATCAATTTTGACCCTTTTTTGCCGGTTTCGCCCATTTCCCTTTGAGGCCTCGTAACACATATTTCATCCATTT
>JASAND010020752.1:0-29350 GCA_030248195.1 Trissonchulus latispiculum | reverse complement strand
GGATAATTTGTAATGAAAAGCTTTATGCAGTATGTATTTATATAAAAAGTAAATCTGCAAATTATTCGTCATTATGACATACGCCAATATGAGCCTCGTTGTAGGACAGGCTCATATGTTAAGCGGTTGCAACTTGTTTTCGTTAATTTACAACCTCCCTACGGAACTCATATGTATTTTACAGGCTAGTTTTTGCTTATGTACAACCTGCCTACGAAGACTCATATGTATTTTACATGCGACGAAGGAGCACTTTTTGTTCTTGTATTATATATCACTGGCGGATCCAGGATTTCGTGACGGGGGGGGCGGTAAAATTTTTCCAGCGGGGGGTCTGGGGGGGCGAAAAGTTGAAGAAATGTTTTGTTTTTGCAATAAAATCAGTCTTCGGATCTTTAATTCTTTTTATACTGAAGAACTGAACAAGTTTTTTAAAATTCTTGACATTTTTAGGCAAAAATGGTAATTTTCTCCGAACAATCGGATGCATTTCAAGCTTTTTCTTCACAAATGCAATAAATATGCGGGGGAAAGTAGGAAATTCGCGCCGATGGCGCGAAATTTTTTGGTTTTTTGCCCCTTTTCCTCTTTCTCTCGTTAAACATAGGAAACTTAAAAAGTTTCACTTTTTTTGGAGTATATAGTGTCAAAAAATCTCAAAACCAGCCTTGCCTGGTATCATTAGAAAGGCCTGGATAAGGACTGTGATTTGTTGGAAGTAGAATTTTGATTTAGGACTTCAAAATTTTTTAATAAATTTTTGAATATTTAAAATTTGACCCGCTTTTAAAATGGCTTCAAAATTTTAAATATTCAAAAATTAATTAAAAATTTTAGAAGCCTAAATCCAAATTCGAATTCCAACAAATTACAGACCTCATCCAGGCCTTTCTAATGATACCAGACACGGCTGGTTAGCAATGCCCAGTTTCCAGATTTTTTGACACTACTCCAAAAAAGTGAAACTTTAGGTTTCCTATGTTTAACACATGAGATCTCAATTTTGAGGTGAAATTACGCAATAACCGTACGACTTACAACTTTAATTTTAAAAACTCATTAAAATATACCGTTTGGACCATAAAATATGTAAAAATCAGCGAGATCGGAGAAAGTCGAAAAAATGACCAAAATTTGGACCGCCCCCCTAAGCTAATTTCTAGCCATTTTTTCTTAGCTTGATCCCATTTTTGGTAGGGATGACCGCCACCCCGTCCCCTCATTAGAAAGAAAGCCCTAGCTTATTTTTACGCCATAAACTTTACCTGTATTCGTACGTAACGGACAGACGTACATAACCCTGATTTTTTTATTTTAGGAGTGATATATACAATCCTGCACGACAAGATTTGCTCCATTTTATATGTAATCTTTCTTGTCCTTGAAGAGATGAAACGCAAATCAACGGACCAATCCGACGACAGTCCCACCACGCCTGTCGTCACGAAGCAGTTACGCAGTCGAACGGTCATGTCCTCTCCTTCACAGGACGGCGGAGCGATCTCTCCTAGTCAGCTGCCTGCTGGAGATGCTGTGAATGGAACACCACCAGGAGCCCAGCCCACCACTCAGGGTATTTTTTAGGGTTTTTTTTCCGGGGGGGGGGGGGTTTACAGAATTCCCCCCGGGCTCGGGGGGGGGGGAGAAATTTTCTGGGGGGAAAACAATTTTTCAAAAATGAGCCAAAACATGGCATTTTTTGGCGTATTTGCATGGTGAAACGCAAAAAGTTCTCAAAAATGCCAGGATTTAAGCTAAAACAGCCATTTTTACGAAAAAAATTTCCGGCGAAGCTCGAAAATTTTTGAAAATTGGACCTATTTTTGGCAAAAATTTGGGCCCTCCAAAAATCCCGGGGGAAGCAAAAATCCCGGGAGGGGGGCGATTTGGGGGGGGAAGGTCAACTTCGGGGGCCCCCCGCCCCCCCCCCTGTAAACATACCCTGCCACTAATACTACGTACTGCTCCTGCTTCAGCTTCTGAGGAGCCAAAAACTCCGTCTTCTCCGCGGGCCTCGCGATCACGAACCAGAAGAATATCCCAGCAACAGCAGCAGTCATTGACTGAAAGTTCGCCTGAAAAAGCCTCTGGCTCCTTTCGACCGCTGATTCCAGGCGCCGCTTCGGCTGCCTTCAGTGCCGGCTCGGAGGACTCCGCCGCAGCCATAAAGGCAAAGTGGACGCTGCCGGAAAAGCGTCGCCTACTGGAGGCTATCCGGCGGCTCGGGACCAGTTCCATTCCCCAGCTGCACCAGGCCCTCCCGGCCTCCAGTGGAAAGACGCAGGCTGAGGTGGAGGCCTACGTAACTCTCCTGAAGAAGAGTATCCCAGTGGAACTGAAGGTGGGCCGGACCGGGGCCGACTGGCCCGATGACCCGTTTCAGGGCGTGGAACCATCCGGTCCGGAAGAGGTTGAGCTGAAAGTGCTGAAAATGTGGCGAGATATCTGCGCCCGTAGTCTGGACGACCGCCCGGACTACTCCTTTGGTCTGGCCGATGTTTTCCGGGACCTGGCCCTGAACGCCCGTGCCCGTCGCCTAACCGACTCGGTGCAGATCGGGGATCGCACCTTCACCCTGCACTACGGAAATCTGTATCAGTATCTGTCCTGTCTGATATCCGGGAACCCACTGCCGGATCTCAGTGATCTGGAGTGTTTTATGATGCTGGAACTGACACAGGATCTGGCCCTCAGTGTCTTTGAGAGTGAGCGTTCACCGGATCGTCTTCGTTTCCTTAAGGATCTGGTTTCTCAGTTTAAGAAGGGTCAACTCAGTCGCGTCAATTCTGAGGTCACCTGCATCGCAGTACCCGTAGAGACGCAGCCGCCGGGCACTGTGCAGAAGATTGCCCTGGATTTGTGCAGTCTCAATCCATTGGGTATCCCGGTGAAGCTGTTGAAGGATCACGTGCGGGCTGAGTCGTCTGCGGTTGCGGAGGAGGCAGAAACGGATCGTTCTGATCAGCCGGGTTGCTCCTCGTCACAGCAGTCGTCTGAAGATCATCCTGGTGTAACTATTTGATGGAGGTTGACTGACTTTAGCATAAACTTATATCCATAAACTTATGTGTATGTGTATGCCTTTTTATATGTTGACTGGTTTATTTTCAGGAAAATTTAGGCTTTGGCTCTTCCAAAATGGGGTCACAAATTTGCAATTTTGGATGTTGAGGTTTTAAGTTGCCAAATCTAAATTTCGGTGATTATGAGCTCAGATATATAAACGGTTTTTGAAATTCGACGTGTTGGACAATTAACTTTTGTAAGCACGTTTGGTTTATGGGAAAGAAGAGGTCGACCTTATGATGTGAAAGGTAGGATTTCAAGTGGTGGGCCACCTGACCCCTTCCCACTATAGTAAGCCTCTCTCAATTGTGTTATGTCTTTACAGGTGATATATAATTGTCCCCAGTAGATAGACATGTGCAGGAGGGAAATTTGGGGGGGAGGGATGAAGACCGGATCTTTTTTGTTTTTTGCCCAATAAACAGGAAACTTCCGGATTCTGGGGGGTATGAGCGACGACCCCTCTGGTGAGGTGAGCTCCAGGTCTGTGGGAGGGTGGGTGAGCCCCCCTATAATCATATGTATGGTCCCCAGGAGAAACTGTCGGAGGAGGTGGATGGGGTTGCTTCAAAACCTTTCCTGCTAAACCTTTTCTGCAAATGAGCCAAAACTTAAAGTCTTGTGCTTGAAAACTGTAATCATTTCTCAGAACAGTCCATGTCGAAGCATTCATCATCGTAGCTGAAAAATATTTTAAGAGATTGTCCGTGAGTAACAGATTTCGATTTCAGTTTTGCGGCTCCTTTGATTTTAAGAAAGGTAAGAAAGGAAGAAAAGGCTGGGTCTGTGGTCTTTGCTTTTAAAATATGGTTCTCTGCTCCAGGGGCGTATCCAGGATTTTGAAAAGGGGGGGTTTGACTTGACCAAATTTTTTTGTTGTCACGAAACGAACTTAGTTGGAGGCGAAAAGGGGGTACCCGCAGGGTTATTAGTTTCACGAGTTGCGTCAGGAAACTGGAAATGGCGACTCGAAAAGAAACACATATGAACCAAGTCGGGGGGTCTGGGGGGGGCGGAGCCCCCCAGAAGTTGGAGAACATTTTCAAATTTACACCCCCCTAGGAATTAATCTAGAGCACTTCAGCTATTAATTTTTGTAATAATATAGAATCCGAAGAGGTAAGCGGTGGGTCTGGGGGGCGGCAGCCCCCCAGAAGAAGCCAGACCCCAAACTACGGTAAATTATCTCAGGAAATTTAATTTAGAGCACACCTTTTTTCCAGTCTTTTTTTTCCGCGCCCATGCCTAATATATATACATACTTATACAGTTATATACATGTATGGCTGCCATGTATATGCCTTAAATTGTGTATATACGACACAATAACGATGAGGCAACGCGCCGAAGGCGAAAAAGTTTAGAAAAAAGTAAAGAAAATACCCCCGAAGGCGCAAAATTTTTGAAAAAGTGCAATGGAGAACGCGCCGGAGGCGCGAAAATTTTAGAAATTTTTACTGATTTCGCACTACTTAATCAGAAATTTTGGGGGGCAAAAACCAAAAGGGGGGGTTTCAACCCCCAAAACCCCCCCCCCCTTGGATACGCCCATGCTCTGCTCTATTACTGTAATGATGACTAGTACATTTCTATCAAGCAGTCATATGTTTGTGTTTCATGTGAATGTTAGAAACGCTCTTGTGGTTTTTCTTTTACAAGAATAAGTTTTTCATTTTTTCTGATTGTCAGAGTGGCTTAAAATTGCCACTGCACTTCAGCGCCAGAGATGCAAACATTAATATAGTTGCTTTTATTCGTGGTTATGTCCGTTAAGAAACTGCTTGTTTGCTTTGCCTTTTCTTGAATAAAGTTTTCTTAACATGTCTTCGCGTTTTACTCTAATTGATGTTGTTGCTGTTGAAGGCAGTGATTGTTTGATGTAAGTAAAGTTCACATAAAGTGCTTGTGCCGCAGAGGACAGTGCTGGGCGTATTCTAGGAATTTTTTATTGGGAGGGGGGGTGCAAAAGTCCGATGGTCAAGGAATTTCTGGTCTAAAAATTTTCCCAAATTGAGCTGTTTTTCTAGCATTCACTGTAAAAGTTGGTTTATCAGGACACAAACATTTGCAGACGCAGTGGTCAGAAATACGAAAATTAAAAAATCTGCGAGCGAATTTTTGAGGGAGAAACATGAGAGTTTATGGGAAGTTCCATTAGAATAAGCTCAGCAGTATTTACCATGTATCGACAGAGTTAAACCTTTCTTCTGTTGGGCCGAGCTAAATACCCAATTTCGATCGAAAGAGTTCCAGAGCATGTATGAGTGGAAGTGAGAAAAATGCATCTTTTAGAAACCGATCCTTGCCTCGCTGTAGGCAGGTATATACACGTTTAGCCACGTCAGATGAGGCTACGATTAGTAATTGTTACCGGATATTTTTTCTTATCCGGATATCCGCGTATTTTGCGTTAACTGATATCCGGTTATCCGCCTATTCGAAACTTAAGCGCAAGAAAATTTTCAATTTCGCAGTTAAAATTCAATTTGTCTGCCATTTTTGCGGTGCACTGCGGCAAGCCATCATGCAGCCAAGCTAAAACCTTGGTTTCATTTTCAGAGAAATTTTTGAAAAATATTTTTAAAATTTTGAAGTTTTTGTCATAAAATTGCTGCGTAATTTTTCATAATTTTGTCTGATATCTAAACGGATATTTTTCTCGAATCGGAGAATATCCGGATATAACCATTATCCGGATATCCAGTGCCCATCACTAGCTACGGTAAGGTTCAAATTACTTGCTGGTGTTACGTATACTTTACAGCCAAGAATTAAGTGAAGACTGTGAATGGCAGAGTTAAAATTTTGGTTCCTGCTGTTACTATTGCGTTGAGCTTATGGTGACTTATGTACTCTCTAAGGCGACGAAAGAATGTTTGGATCAAGGTTGCTTGCTCCGTATTGATTTCTTAGTTGTACTGCCCTTTTTCTAAGCGAAAAAAGTGAGGGATCCTTCCTCCCACTGGTGGAGGGAGGGAATCCAAAGTAGTCTAAAATCGCCAAAAATGGAGCAAAATAGGCCAGTTTTCTACACATGTACTGCTATAACGATGCTAAAACAAGCTCAAGAATTGAGTTTGAGTACCAAAAAAGACAATTTAGACCAAAAATTTCCGTGAATCCCGAAACAATTTTTATAAAAATCCTTAACAGTTGGCATTTTCTAGGCACCTTATAGTTAAGTGAGGGGGAGCCCAAAAAACTGGTTTTGGGGTTGAGCGGGGGGGGGCGAAAAGTGGAGGGGCGTTCCCTCACCTACCCTAGTAGAAAGCACAGGTTCTACTCGAATCCAAATAACTGTTAGATAAGGTATATCGCCACGATTGGAATGTAATGTGGCATGTTGAGCGATGCTGCCTTCTTCTTGAAAGTTAGTCCTCATAAGTAGTACTCTACTGTACAGAGGCGGTACTGCTGAAGTCCTGGCTCCGTAGCTCGCTGTAAATCCGAGAATGAGCTTCAGCGAACAAGTACCGTTGCTATACCTGCATAGTTTATTTTTCAGTTTTACGTCAATGAGAAAATTAGAGGTTATTATTAAGATTAGTGATGTGGATCGGATCGGATCGGCAGGTAAAAATTTAGCCTATCCGATCCAGCAAAATTATCTGTCGATCCGATCCGATCCAGGCCCCGGATCGATCGATCCGATCCGATCCGGCGATCCGAATTGGTTTCTTCAAAATCCTAGGTATAACTGGTTTTAATGTGTCGAGTCTTGCTTTGTAAAACTATATATACCATACACTCTAATTTCATTGAAATTGCTTTGTTTTATCATTACGAAAAACAAATGCATTATTGCGAGCAATTATCAAAATTAGACAAAATGTACAAAATTTGCTCCATGAATCAGACAGCTTTTTTAGTGCATATACAATGGAAACACAAATTTAAGAAAAGCTATGATGTTGAAATAAAATTCAACTTATTGCAAAAACATTACTGAAATTGTTGTTTCAGTTTCCGAAACTGAAACTGATTTTTGTATTGCCGCCAGGAACTCAAATAGTGTTTTGTTGGCGACTGAAATCGGAACTTGAACGGCAACTAAAATGGATTACTGAAAGTATTAAAATGAAAACTCACTGATTGACGTTATTTCAAAACGCATTAATTTTTGAAAAAAACAGCCAAAAATAGCAATGCCACACCATTAAGCTTCATACCGAAATTACACCTCCAAGCAACATTAAATAGATAGCTGGAACAGTTAATCTTTAATTTATTGATTCCTTTTCATTACGTCATGTTTAAATACAAAACAGGTCTTGCTTTTGCACTTCGATGGCAGATGCACTGCATACAGTGTGACTAAAAACTTATATCAAGTACAAAGAAATTAAATGCGCTAAAACTAAACTAAATTAAACCACACACTAAGCTAAATTAAAGCTAAACCACACAGCTTGCATTCTATAAGAAACACAATACTCGGTGCAGCAAACTTTTCAGTGGTAAAATTGTATTAAACAGTTTGCGCTACAGACAGCGCAGTAATTGAAATTGTTTAGTCTCACTTGTGCGTAGGTAGAGTTTAAATTTATGTGATGTTGGCTATTTCGTCGGATCGCCGATCCGCCTGTCTCAAGCGATCCGATCTGGACCGATCCAGCAATCCTACCGATCCGATCCGGTCTCCGGATCGGATCGATTTTGCCGATCCGATCCACATCACTAATTAAGATTGTATTGATTCAACAGTTTCGATTCAGTTTAGTTTTATTAATTCTCAAATTCGGACGATTCGATACAGTTTGATTTGCTTCCCCTGAAATTTGATACGGTTAGATGCAGTACGATTTTACAATAAATTACGGGAGTGTGGACACTCGTGCTGGGGAGCTAACCTAAGGTGGTGGTATCCTTTTGTGCAGTGCTTTTGTGGTAATTTTTTTGAAACGCTATAACTTTCGCAAGTTTGGGAGTTGGAAAGAGCTTTATACATCGTTTTAAAGCTTATTATCTGTACATTCACATGAGCTTACGAAACTGGCAAAATTAGCAAAAAGTAGCAGAAATTTTCTGACATGCTGACATCCAACAGGATGAATATAGACCAAAAATTTTTGAACATCGATTTCTCAAAAAATGAGGACACGGCCAAAAGTTCTTTTTTGTGCCATGATATAATGGACATACATGGGCCGAGGGACGTTTTTCGGATTTTGCTCAGCAGGTCTTAACGGTCGGGAAAATCGGCCAAATTTACAGTAACACGAAATTTCGCAACTTCCCATTGAGTTTTCTTGCTCCTCGATACGTTTTAGCCCAAACCATTTCCTCCGCTGAAGTGCGAATTTTGATTCTGCCAAAAATCTACGGAATCCGGCGAGTAGTTTTTGAGAAATCGATGTTCGAAACAAAATAATCTCAGTTTTGCCAAAATGGTTTTTCGGCCAAATCTCAAGCTTAAAGCAATAAAATCCGGCTAATAGTCATTCATAAATTGGGCATTTGGACGATGTATCGATTGAGTCTAAATAAGCCAACTTTGTCTTTAACATGTGGCAGTAATTTTGAAAAAACTGATTTCCTCAAAAATGGCTGTTTTTGACCATTAAAACAGTTTATTGCTTATACTGACTTAACCACTGGAGACAGCTCAAAGGTTGTAGGAGCAAAAATGTTCATTTTCGTGTCCTCTCTCCAGCCATAACCAATCCCGTGTCTTGTCAACTTACTGGGAGCCTAACGCCAAAAACCAAAATTTTCTTATCTGTTGGCCTAAAAATACGGGGCTGGTCCCAGAATGTTAAAGAGCACAGAAATAGGTTATCTCTTAAATTTTGCCATTTACGTAAAGGATTAAAGCCGTAGGAGTCAAAAATACCCGCAAGGAAACCAGTACCTTAAGATGAGGGCGACTAAAATGGGTGACCAAAGTTTGTTGGGTTTTAATTATTTTTTGCAGGCGTGAAAGCACGTGTGTATTTGAGCATATTTTGAAATTTGAAGTAGGATCTGTTAGAGCATTTGAATAATTTTTTTAATTGAAAATTTTTGAGATGTTTGAACTCAGCGTGGTCGAAAATACAGCCACACTTAATTTCAGCTTGATTAGTGAAGGTTTGCGACTTCTATTGCTGCAGAAAGCGTCTACACAGGATCCGACAGACCAAAACTGGCCCCTTTGGCAATTTAAAAAATTTTTATGTCAACTTGAATCTACAAGAATTGCCAAAGTCGCCTTTTTTAGTCTGTCGGATTCTGTGTAGAAGCTTTCGAAGCGAAGAAGTTGAAGCTTAGATGTCGCAAACCTTCACTAATTGAGCTGAAATTTGTTTCAGGGTTACCAATGTCCGAAAATGGCGAATCTGGCAATTTTTGAAGATACAAGTTGACATAAAAAAATTTTCAGTCGGCAGAATTTCCTTCCATTTTGTACAAATGAGTACACCTGTGGGGCCTCTGTATATGCCAAATCAGAGCCTTATTGCTTGCACCAAAATTAAAATTTTCTTTTCGTTAGCCAAAATTTTTTAAATTTTTGGCGAAACTTCAACTTTGAACATCCATTCCCTTAGATGCAGATAAGATACAGCCTCTGTTATTTTTGCGCATATACGGGCACATTTGTCAAAGCATGATGCCAAATGGCAGCTTTGAAGCTGGGGCCTAGCAGTCAGTGGAAATTCTTAATTAAGTTGGTAGTTGTGAAAATGAGGGGGGGGGTCGGCACACAAAAGCTACGGCTGCACACGGCTGGAGGTCGGCTAAGATCTCAGTACCCGATAGTTTTGACCACACCGCTCTATATCTGTCCCAATAAGTAGGCCAATCGGACAAAGTCGGGGCAGGCGATTTTAGTAGACCCCTTAATTGTGAAAACTCATTTAGATAAACCGTACAACTATAAAAATACGTAAAAATGAGCTATAAAGGTGTTCTAAAAATATATATAATTCTTCTTTAGATTGACTTAAAATTTTTTCCTTGAATTAACACCTACGGTCTCGATTTTAGCAACAAGAAAGACTGAAGACAGGAAGTACTTTACTACTAATCATTAGGTAGCAGGTCTGAAACCAAATCTGAAAATGGACATGAATAGGTCGTCTGAAACGTCACTAGCACACACACACACACACGCTGTTATATTTTTCATTGCTTCACTCTGCTGTGATTTGTGCCAAACTGGCCAGGCGGGTCCAGGAACAGCCGGCCGACCGTCCAATTTGTTATAAGATCTGTTATGCACAATAAGTGTAACACGGGCGTCGGGCAAGGTCTCTCGTCACAGAGTGTACCAGAAATTATTTTGTGCGGTCCCCCTACGCACAGGAAGCCGAAGGCATGGGCGGTAAAGCAGCAGCACTCGGGACATTTTCAAAATAATTGCAAGTATCTGCAGACCCGCCTTGAATTTTCCATTCCTCTTTTACTCATTTACTCATTTAACAATCTGTAATGTGCTTCCGAAGCTCTTTGAAGCTTCCGCGTTGAGACAATAAATTTCTCGCGGTGCGCGGTCCTCCTGATTTTGTTTGCGCACTGCGCGGTCCCCACAGATACCGTACCTGATACGGTACCTGATACACCCTCAGTACACCTCTTGCGCATGTACGAAGTGTACACATAAATATAGTTAATGCTAAAACCTAGCAAAATGTACCGAAAGTAGTGCAAAACATGTATATACCGGTCGGTGGCCGGGTTTTGTAAGTTCTGAATATTTTATGATATTTTGTGATAGGATCATATTATCCTAAACATTTTATTGAACTTAAGTTGTGAATAGGCTGATAACCGGATATGAAAATTCGTCTTAGTCTTCGTTCGAAATTTTATGTCTTTTTAGAAGTGTGTTTGTGGCATGTATTCCATTCTTGCTCGTGCAAATGCCGTATTCGCATTTGCCTTGTCGGTTTTGGCCGGCATGACATTTTGCTGTTTTCTGACTACCTTCCAAAAGGATTTTGGTGCTCCAGTAGTAATTGGTACTTCAAAACAGCTTGTGTAAGTTTTCTTCAAGTTTTAATTGATCGAGAAACAATATGAACGTAAGGTCATGAGTATATACATAACATACGTTGGTACTAGGTATGCACTCACTGTGACCGCCCCTACTGGGATGTGGACCTAATCCAGGGTATTTTTTTTGGCGTATTCTTGTATGGTAACGAAAAGTTCTCAAAAATACCAAGATTTAAGCTAAAAATAGATCGAAAAGTCGGGAATTAGAAAAAGGCCCAACAATCCGAGAGAACAACCCGAGGGGGCTGGGGGGATGGCTAATAGCTTTTTTTGCAAAAATGAAATATTTCTAAGCCAAAAAATGTATATATATATAAATATGTATATAAAAAAAAAAAAAAACTGATGAAAGTCCTGGTAATCTAATAGTTGGAAGCTGAAACTTTGCAAAAAGGTTCTTGGGCATGGGGAATTCACTGGTGGTTAACCCATCAAAATACCAAGATTTAAGCTAAAAATAGCTATTTTCACGAAAAAGTCTCCGGCGAGGCCGGAAAATTTTTGAAAATTTGCTAATTTAGGCAAAAATTTGGGCCTCCAAACAATCCCTGAGGGAAGCAACAATCCCCGGAGGGGGCATTTTCGGGGGGCCTGTAAGGAATATATATGTATATTAATATATATATATATATATATGTATATATATATATATATATATATATATATATATATATATATATATATACCCTGTAATCTCATGGGACTGGGGGGTCGGGGGTAAAAATAGAAAATTTCCAAACATTTTCTGAAAAATTTTGATTTTGCAATAAGTTCAGGTAAATCACATATATAATGTGTGACACATTATTGTGGCCTTCTTCACATCGGTGAGAAACCTACCGATTTGTAAAAATTTAATAATTCATTTTTAACTTTCGAAATTTCAACAATTTGCCAAAAGTGTCGAAGCGTTTTTGCTTGCCCTGGCTGGCCTGACCACCGGCGTATCCCTAGATGATATTATTTATCTACATCCAAAGTTTGACTGCTACATCAAAGTTAGCTTGCGTCCAAAATTATGCTAATGTAATGGCAATAATTTCGATAAAATTTGTTACATATTTTCAGTACGTAGACACCAAAGCTCGTTTTGTGTTAAGCATGACTATCATCAATTTTTCTTATTTTCTTTTTTAACTCTCCTGTTGACGTAAATTCTGATTTCTTCAATCTAAAGAAAATGTTGATTTTCTGTCTCTCTTTGCGGTTCCCGGTATTCATTAAATTTGTGCAATTCTGACCGTTGGCGACAAACTTGTGAAGTGAAGAAGATTTTGTCAGAGTTGGCTAAAACTCCCAGCAGTTGGAATGGTGCTTTTTCGGTGTTAGTTTTATTTATGTATTTTTGTTTCAGGAAAAACTTGCCAGACTACACTGCTGCTCACGAGAAGAATGATCTTGGCTACTTGAATTTTGACCTTCAAATTGATATCCTTTTTCTGCATTAATTTTAGTGTTTCTAAAGTCGTGTTTATTTTCAGCTGCCGTTAATGTTGTATCTTAGCTTTTTAATGGTTTAAAATTTAGCGGCAAAGATGTTCTAAAGCTAAACATGTTTGCTTATGGCCCGCCGGTTTGTTTCATTTTTGGAAATTTACATATCAATTTATTCTTTGCAATAGTCTCAAATTTTGACTCAATCAAGACTCGTTTGAAACAATTTCCCGGTGTTTTGTACACTTAGCCTATGTAGGTTTAATAACTAACTAACTACAAACACTGCGACAACACACACTTTTCTGCATGAAGTCGTCAGTGGAAACTGAACTGATCATAATCGCTCTACAGTGGTTGGTTTAGAAACTGCGAATTTATATGTCTAAATAACATTGTTTTTAGTTTTTGGCGTATATATCAGCATTCCCTCCCCCACCCCTGATTTAGAGCAGGGGCCAGTTTCATAAAACTTTGTCGAGTCGTCGAGTCGAGTAGCTGATTTACGCTGGAAATGTCGGTAACTTGTGATGCTGAAACGCGAGTACTGTTGAAAAATAGCTTCGAGTCGAGTTCTCTAGTCAAATTTGACACGAGAACTTTTCAATGTAAAAATTTTACTCGACAAATTTTTAGAAAATTTTAAAAGCTTAATATTTCTACCTTGGGACTACGTATTTTACATTGTCCTACTAATTACACCGACCAGAAATTATACTTCAGTCACTGCTGTTTAGTTTTTAATTCAAAAGAAATAATGTAATGCGAGTAAATGGCTACTCGACGACTCGCGGACTCGACAACTTTTATGAAACTGGCCCCAGGATGCCAAATTAGGTAAAATTTTGACCGAGACAACAGGACCCCCTCAAGTGTCATCCCTGTCGTTAGTCGAACATGTACCTACTTTTTCTTAACTCATTCATTCTTTTACATTTTTCTCCTTTGTTTGACTGGAATACAAAGCAGTTGTTCATCTATTTGACGGCAGAGTACAAGACCAAGGATAACGTAAGCTGCGTTGAAAGTTGGTTACCTGTTACTGGGCTTATGCCATGGATTACTTGGAGGGTCTAAAGTCGCGCCCGAACAAAGAATTATTCGGGGTGGGGGGTCGAAAATTTACAAAATATATATATACGTATATTCTAAAAATTGCCCTGTTTTTCTAGTGTACACTCTATAAGTTGGTTTTTATCGCAAAATAGGCAGATTCAGTGATCAAAGGGGCAAAAAATTAATTTCAGGCGATGCCGGAATTTTTTAACAATTTGACCTGAGTGAATTTTTCCCGACCAAATTTAGTACCTAAAGGGGCGCTCTCTGGCTTTCTGGGAAAGGTCGTTTTGGGGCCGCCACATCCACTAGATAAGCTATAAGTAACAGACGTTTGTGTGATTCAAGAGTCATTTTACCGTTTTCAGCAGTTTTCTGTATCATCTAGTCCAATTGAGATTATAATATCTTTAACCTTTATGAAAAATTGAATCTTTCTGCTTTTTAAGAAAATACTTTTCTGCTTGCGAAGGAAATGCATAACTTCCTAAATATAGCATCCCATGTCGTTTGGAAGTATATTTACTTTTCTGAAAACCGGGGTTCTCTCTATTACCCTCCCCCCCATCACTCGAAGTCCTTTAAACTTGACCAAATGAGCTAAACGCAAATATTTTCGATTTCGCTTAATAGAAAGGGAGGTAGACTTTAATCACAAGAAACTTCATCAGCTTATCTTTAATAGACTGATGTCAACTACGTTTGACCAGTAGTCACTGCGACTAACCAATAAGGTGTGGCATTCTACGTTATAAACTTTAACAGTAATAGACACGAGTACAAGTAAAACTAATTGTTATGCTAATGTTTTCCTCAATTTTCGAAAAAATTTTTGTCTTCGATTTTGCTGAAAATACAGGAGCTTTCTGGGCCGCTGAGCACGAATCTGAAATCCTTTTGTCGATTCAGCTTTTCGTTTGCTCAGGATAAGCCTACGTCTTATGCTTAAATCTTTAGCTTATACTGAGCTAACGAAAAGCTGAATCGAAAAACGGACTTTAGATCCGTGTTCTACGACCCCGAAAGCCCATATTTACAACTTTTCAGCAAAATCGAAGACAAAAATTTTTCGGTTTCCGTTGGTCCCCACTTAGAAATCGAAAAAAAATCGAATTTCGCGAACTCGAAAAATTTTTCGATCTTAATTGGAACTCAGCGTAGTCGAAAACATACCATACCAAATTTTAGCTAATTATTGGTCAAGTTTTAGGATTTTGAGTGGTGGGGTGTAATCGATGCAAGACCCAAAAAATAAACGAAGTCAGATGGATAAATAAACTTCGCATCTGAAAATTGTCTTAAAAATGGTCACTGTGAGTGAACGGAATTATAGTTGACAGCTGTTTTTGGATTTTTTGTTTTAGGAACTGAATCAGGTGGTCCTGTGGGACAAGATTCTGTTGCGTCATGAGAATTCTGTCATTGATCTGAAAAATGCTCATCCAAAATACTTTTTCTGGGACGATGGAAATGGCTTAAAGTGCGTATGCTCAAAAATTACAGTGGTAAACATAGGGTACTGTACAAAGGCCTTCTCTTCTCTCGAAGAACGTGTGTTGAATCTAGCTCCTCTTCCACATTCATGGGAACCATTCTTCAGAATTTTTTGTAACCATTGTTTTAACGATACCTTCTTCTGCTTGTCTTTCCAATGTTCCTGTGCTAAAAACTGCTACAGACGAAAAAATGAAAAATTGAAAGAAAGAAAACGTATTACTAGCCTTAATATTGTAAAAAGATTGGATGGATGTTCAATTTAAGTTTCTGTTTTTCCCCTTTCCATGTTTTATTCTGTCGATTCGATGTACTTATTGATTTTAGCTCATCTTATTCAGTTTTATTGAAAGCAAGGTGGAGGTCTAAGAATTACTATTGCATGTTAAGACATCGTAATTTTCGTGTTTTCTTTTAGGGGCCATCAGAACGTCACGCTTACACTGTCTTGGAATGCCATTCCCAATGCTGGTAGCCTACCACGAGTTTCTGGCACGGGTTCACATAGCTTCAAATTTCCCTCAGAATATACGACCAGCAAAATATAGTGCTAAGACTGCGATGTATTGTACTTTTATTAGCTTGATATTGTCATATCAAATTAAGTTGGATTTCGATAGTTTAGAATCCATCTACTCACTTAGAAAAACATGAATTCACACGGCACTTTATGTCTACAGTGTTCACAAATGGTTCACACGAATTAAAATTGATTATAAGGTATTTCGCACTTAAAATTATATTAAATGGTTTTCGCATTGTTTGTGTGGCTGGGCTCTTTATTTGCACTATGTGCGCAACTGTTTAGTATTTAACTTGGGTTGAAAGTGAGTTAACTTGTTGTTTGATTAAAACCGGAATTCCTTGTGTTTGGTCAGTCGGTATTGCCTGTTTTCTTGTTTCTTTTGGAATGATATATTGTTCTGTTTTTGTTGGTTATTTATTTGGGCAAAAGGAAAATGGTGTCGCCTGCGTATCTTCCTTACCGTTTATCGCTGAACCTAAAAACTGTTGCTTTTTTCACCTCATCGTCTATTTTGACAGTTTGCACACGCTTGAATTCACAGAAGGTGTTTGAATAAAATGCTGAAATTTTGTTACAATTCTTAGGATAACAAGGTTATGTGTAGTTGGAAAGAACGAGTTACAGGGTTTGTGTTCAGTTTTTAGTTTTTTGTAAAATTTGGCTTCTAAAAATTTTGCATAGGTTTTATTTTGTGAATACGTGAAGTTTTCTGTAGCTAGTGGGCCATGCTTTAATGTGCTAGTTATTTTCATTTTAAGGGTTTAATTAGGGATTGTTTATTTTAATTGAAATTGAACCAGTGTGAAAATGTCACTGCAGTTCACTTACTCGAAAATGTTCGTTTTACGCCACCAGCCAATTTTGCTTTCTTGAAACATTAGTTGTGTTTCGTTGTGACCGGCCGTTCCACGTATATAATTGCTTTTGGGGTTAGTATTTTATTTTACTGCATTGGCTTAATGTGTGTGAACGATTCTGAGTTGTGTTAATGGATGATTACTCATAATTAATGCCTCCTCTATGATTAATGGGCTGCTCTATTCGCACCAGAAAGCCGTTTTTGGCATTCTTCGAAGAAATTCTCCCCCTCCCCCTACGGAAATGGGTGATCCGTGGTCGGCCTCCAGACTTTCCCCCAGAAATTTTGTCCAAAAATGGCAGAAAATAGCTTCCAAAAATTTTGACCAGGAAAAAAACAGAAATAGATGTTAAAAGGAAAGCAAATCACCAGCTATCCTTCAATTCAAAATTCAACTGCGTATGTGTATTAGATTGAACTGTTGCTGTTCGTGTTCACTGGCCTTGTTCAGGTTAACTTTAAAAAATAGAAGATTGGTAACATCTACTGGAAAGGGTATTGTGCGTTCATTTCATGTTTTGTTTGTTGTTAACCTCTGTTGTGTAATTGGAATTATTTGTTTTAATATTAAACAATGGTGGTAAAGTACGTAGCTAAGGCAACTTGTTTATAGATGCAGTAGCCATACATTAACACGGGATTTAATTTTGGAAGTCCTAACGAAAATAAACGAAAACGGCGAATTCCTAACAATTTTAACAATAAATACTGAAATGTCGATTTGAAGCGAGAAAGGTTTGAAAGATTAATTTTTAATGCGGCTTTCTGAGTGGTTTACCCTTTTTCCAACCTGTCCCACCTAAGTTCCCTCCCTCCAATCTATAGTTTGACTCTGCGGTTTCTTTCGGTGTGATCTCTCAGACAAATGCCTCGAATCAGCAATTTATTGGTAAAATTTACCATTTCTGACTCGTCATCTGTCATCATAAAGATTTATCAATCAGGATTGTTTGGAACGATATCATGTAAGCGTGCAGCATCACTGAAACAGGTTTGATATTTAACGCTAACTGTGTGCTTAACTTTAGTCCGTAGTTTGAAGAAGCTCCTTAGTTTGAAGCTCCTTGTAAGAAAACTACTACACACAAATGTTTACATAAATTTTTTTCTATGCGTAGGTTTATGCTAACTAAAGTTTCGTGACCAATCGTCCAGCATGTGAGAATAAGTTCCATAGTTAGTTTCTTTTGTCACAATATTTTGCCACATTCTTTCCATAACGTCCGCCACATCTGGGGGTATCGAATCGATGGTATTTTTCGATTTATCCAAACTAATGATTCTGTTTGCCGATCGCCTTTCTTCCAGCATCAGATCAGGATTATGGATGTAGAAATTTATCAGTGCGGCTGCGTTCAAGGACATCGAATGAACATCGAACTTTCTGCGATTTTTGGCGAAAAAGTAGTAGGATGTAAAGTCTTGAACGTTTTCCATTTCTTCTTCTGTTAGAGTGACGTTTAAAAATTGACACAAACTGTCAACCAGTTTCATACGCTTCGGTTTTTCGCTGTGTAATTGCAGATTCCGAATATTTTCATAATGTAACCAGAGCAGAGGAAGGGATTTTTCATGTCTGCCAAGTCGCCACCATTCTGCAATGTGATTCCAGTAGGCTTGATCAGGCCAAGTGCAGTGTTGCAGCATGCAGTTGTAGAAAAAATCCTAAAAAGTTTGGTTTCGGTTGTAAATTTAAATTCTGTAAAGAAAGCTCAGAAAGCCACTAAAGCCCGGTTCACACTAGGGCACAAGCACAAGCACAATCGGTTCACACTATTGAAAACTGGTACAAGCACAAGCACAAGCACAACGCCGAGTTGAATTCAGTTTAACTTTTTGCACAAGCACAACACCTGCAGCCAATGGAATTTGTTTTGCACTATGCACAGAAGGCGTGGCCAGGCTGAATTTCAAATTCTATTGGCTATGCTTGTGCCCTAGTGTGAACGTTTTCATCTTGTGCCTGTGCTTGTGCTTGTTCTTGTTCTTGTGCTTGTGCCTGTGCTTGTGCTTGTGCGCTAGTGTGAACCGGCCTTAAAACAGAACTTCTGGATTTAGATCGTAATAACTATTACCAAGAGTATGACAGCTGACATACTGTGTGATGTATTATCAGCTTGCACATCCTCTGCACGCTAACGGCTGACCCCCCCCACCGCAAATTAGTACCCAGTCGAAACGGGGGTACGCTCACTCGCTCTATGCTTGTGTGCTAAAGCTCGAAAACAAGCACTACGTGTGCGAGTTTTGTGTCTGTTTCGAGCTTTAGAACACATTCATAGCGGCCAAAATCTTTTGAAGTGAAGGGTCCAATTTGCCGGGAGGGGGGGTCAGCCGTTAGCGTGCAGAGGATGTGTCACGCCTATAATACATAGAGTATGACTGCTGTCATACTCTTATGCATTATGTACTCTTGCTATTACTGACGTATGCCAGTTTCAGTTGGCGTGGGAATGTTTCCCATGTTTTGATTTGATGTTTTCAGCGCTGTCGTAGGACTAAATAATTGCAGGCCACAGTTACCTTCTGCTTATCACCCACCGCTGACGCTTGTGTGCAACAGTGAAATCTACTCCCAAAAAGTAAACGTAAACAGGAAGACTAGCTTGCTGTGAGATGCCCGACACATTAAGACCAAAATCTCCGTTTATTGGCGTCTCCGTGTACACATAAAATGTAACAATGGTAGGCATGCATTTTAGTTCAAACGCATATAGCCACGTGCTGAACAATGGTAAGTGCCCCCACCCGAGATTTCGGCCGTATTGTCCGAGGATATATATTTCCCCTCACATGCGACATATTTGCTGTTTGCACTAAGGAAGGGTGTCCTACATTTCTTATCATTTACTTTTTGTGTGGTTATTTACTGCAATGTGACGTAGCATTAGCAGCACTCACCCTAAAATCTGGAGGATCGTCTTGAGCCTGGAAAAACTGAATTGCAAAATTATGCCAAGATCTCATGACGCTCTCAGGATTCCTGATGACATAAATGACTCTGTTTGGACTCAGCATTTGGTTGGGCAGGGCATGAGCAAAGAATATTCGAAACTTCCCAGTCTGACGATCATTGAGATCCCCGCTGCCTATAAAGTTTAGCTATATCTGTGAATCAGTAATTCATGTGAACTCCGAAAGCTTGAATCAGCGCAATAAAGCATCCTTCCAGTCCGCTACTGTCTTTGTGCGAGCAAATCAGTTCCTTCTAAATCTAAATCAGAGGGGCCTATTCCCTCCCTGGTCAATTTTCTCCAATTCTCCCAGTCCTGATTTCATTCAACTTTTCATTAATCTCCAGGGCCCCGTTGCATAAAACACTGATTACTGATTGATCAGTAATCAGTAATCAGAAATCAGTGAATTCCGTTGCATAAAATTTACTGATTACCATCAGTAATCAGTAATTTGTAATCAGTGAATTATCAGTGAAATTATCAGTGAACTATCAGTAAGCGTTGCATATAGCACTTTACTGATTACTGTTTAGTGATAATTTATCAGTAAATTGCCATCAGTGTTCGTTCACTGATTATTTACGTTATCGCTATGATTTTTACCGAATCAACTCATTTTATTGCTTGTAGTGTAACCTTGTCTTGTTCACTAGAATGAGCTGTATTCACTGATATAAAATCTTCAAAGTCCCCTGACTACAGCCTGACTTGTAGCCGTTTAAAATATGATGCTTTAGTTTTACAGATTAACTGAGTTTTAGGCCGCACCAAAATTTGTTTACTTGAGAATTCAATCTTTACCTTTCCATATCCATTAATAAATGAACATTATTAATTATTTATAATTCCTGTATAAAAATTCACCTTGTACTATCTAAGGTGAATCCCATCATTCTCATGTGTATGGACTTCACAAGATTTTATATTATTGGCATAGAAATACTGATTATATTTACTGATGGTTTATCAGTAAATCAGTATTCAGCCATCAGTAGTTTTATGCAACGGAAAAAATGTTACTGATTACTGATGGCACTGATTACTGATGGTTCTGATAACTGATTACTGATTGTTTCATGCAACGGGCCCTGATTCAGTAAAAGAAAATTACCTTAGGTTCTGACTACTCGCAAACAATCCATTTGACTCATGGCAAACATACATACCTTTACAAAATAAAGAAGAAATAAATTAGCAAAAATCAACATTTTAAACTTTCAAGTGACATTACCAAATTTAATTATCGGTACAAGATGACGAGCCTGAAACATGATGTCCGGGAATTTGTTGTCTCCACCCGTCCTGATCTGATGGAGCATATTCAGCATTACCTGCGTTCCAGATCTACCAAACGTTATCACAAACGTATCATTCTGAAGCTGTCTAAGTGGTTCATGTTCTGTAGCAAAGGAATGGAAATAAAATCTCCAGAGTAGAAAATTAAAAGAATTTCGTTCATTTCGTTCAAAAACTGAAAGTGAATTCGCTGTCTTTTCTACTGCTAGAGCACCGTAGTACTTAAGCTAAATCTGCTTGCACATTTACAGGGTTCTGCTGGTATAATTTGTGAGTGTAAGTCAAACAGTATGCTTGCAGTTTTCAATTTTTGAAAACAGTAACAGATAATAATTTAAAAATAAGGCCGTCAATTTCATTTTATACAATGACCACCACCAACCAACCTGTATACAGTAAATCGTAAAGAAGCAAACATGTCCACATGGTGTAGTGCTGAGAGTGTAATTTCTGGATTTGCCATGAGAGCTTCCATTTGTCTTTGATAGCGAATGCTACCTACAATAGATTTAGTTTTTTCTAATTCCACTCAATTCCAAACATAGCGTGGCACATAGCGAAAAAATTCCACAAACGGAAAATGAAAGTGCTGACAAAGCAATTTAGCGTCTGAAGCTAAACATGGGATTATGCAGAAGCGAGTGCAATTTCATCTTTTCGCATCCTTATTACAATAAGAACTTCCTAAATTTTTCTGCTAACATCGCCAAATGGTATTACACACTTAGACTCAAACCATAAGAATTGTAAAAGCAAACTTTAAAATAATATGCCTTACCACTGACAATAGCAAAGACGTTATGCAGTCGTAACGAACCATCCACGCTTATGTGTAAAGTTGTAAAGTTATTGCAGTTTAAACTTGCGTCGCTGCAAAACACGTCGCACAATTGTAAAATCCTACGCACCCACTCTACAACTACACGAAGCCGATAATGTCCTCTGTGCATTATACAATTCTATTCTATTACAATTATCTCAAGCCCCCGTCACTAAACCCTAATTTGTATCCATCGTGCCAATAATAGTTGCATTTCCGCAATTTAATCCAGGTGCATCTGATGCAACCATAAGCGATAGCGGCATTACTAGAAGACTATCATTGACCTTTACTTGGTGTGTGCCTTATTTAGGTTGACTGACAACCAGCAGAATAGTCGCAGGCCGCGGTAATGAATCCACCAGTTATCTGAGACTTGACTAGAAAGCATGATGATGATTCACGGTCATTCCAAATAATCAGTGTCAGTCTGTTCAGCAAGCGGATAATCCTATTCATCAAGTTCCGGGTTCAGACTGTTTCCAATTACTGATTAAAAATTTACTAAATTATTAATTACTAAATTCGAGAGCTAAAACATCAAATTTGCAACACACATTATGCCACACTGTAGCGCTTCTACCAGGGCTGGTGGACCAGGAAGAAACCGAGGACAAGCCCGAACGGGAGGCGTCAGGCACCCTCGTACTCACGAAACCAGGACCTAGAAGAGAGAAGGGAAGAGGGAGGTTCAGCTTTTCACTCACCATTGGAAGTAAGAATTGGCCCAGCAAGGGATCGAACCACGGCCCTTCTGATCCGGAAACAGACATGCTACCGCTACACCACAGGGCCATCAGCTGAACTCCCGTAGCAGGCTTATCAATCTTTCCTATGCCTGCTTCCCTTACACAACAATTTAACGTATTTTCATACACAATATATTGTTGCGGTAGCATGGTGCTTACATGCTTGTAGTAAGCAGGGCATTCTGAGCCCAAGGGATCCGTGCTCCCCGACACACTTTCCAGACCCCTTTGTATCCAACCAACCAGAAGCAACTACTGGTGGACCGGAGACAGGAGTCCAACCAGGGTCCTGAGGCAGCCTCGCCACATGTAGCGCTTCTACCAGGGCTGATGGACCAGAAAGAAACCGAGGACAAGCCCGAACGGGAGGCGTCAGGAACCGTCGTAACCACGAAACCAGGACCTAGAAGAGAGAAGGGAAGAGGGAGGTTGAGCTTTTCAGTCACGATTGAAAGTAAATAATTGGCCCAGCCGGGGATCGAATCACGGCCCTTCTGATCCGGAAACAGACATGCTACCGCTACAATGTATTGTGGTTCCAATCCTTACACAATATATTAACAATTTTCATATGACGATACCGTCACTGGGTTTTTTGACAACATAAGGCAAATATGGCCGTTATGACAATAACATATGGATCGAATTCTCACAAAAATAAAGCACTGGACAAGATACTGAGCAATTAAAATTGGCATAAAATAATGCTAGTGGAATACTTTGGTTAACATACCCACAACCAATTTAACCCACTGGTTTCGGTGCGTAAGACATTTATTATTTGTTATTGCCTTTGCATTTTCCCCAACCTGTTGAGTTTACTTTTAGTTTACTGCTACTTTTGTGTCGACCGACCGATTCGAACGACCTGTTACCTGTGCACATTCAGAATTACTTCTTCGAACTGTCCTTTTTTAAATTGGTAGACCAAGTTTCTTGTCAGTGCAGGGAGGTGTGTGATGGGTTGCAGCAACCGACGGGTTGCAGAAAGAAACGAACTGAAAAAGAAAAAGCTTAAAAAGAGAAATGAGGGTAACCAGAAATAGAAATGTGAAAAGTTTATTTAACAACTAATGGTCCAAACACTGATTTGGATAAATGGTCAGAGTCTGGTTTTTGGTGTAATAATGCGTGAAGTAATTGCAAACTAATCTTTGCAAAAATGTGCAAAAACGCGTACCGAAAAATAAGAAAAGAAACCCTTTTGAGAAATAGTGGGGCTGTTAAATATAGTCATTGCTTGTGTGAAATATAAAGAAACGAAACTCGGTTTAATATTAACAAGCAATGTTTTGTGTAAAAGGTTTTGTTTCTGTCTGAGGAACATTTAGTAAACTGTAAACCTGCTGCGCAGCCAATTTTATGAAAGTAAAGATTTACATGCTTATCAATAGCAGAAACTAATGCAAAACATGGTGTGAATTTGATTGTGTTTACAATTTACATTCCTGCCCGCTTATTCAGTTTCTGTTACAATTTCACGCATTTGGAATGTTGCTAATGAGCTGAGTAGTTTGGTCTACTGACAAACGTTCATATTATTAGTAATCTCATCAGAAAGACAATTTCTGGTTTCTCAAATTGCCAGAACACATGCACAACTTATCTACATATGTGCAGTCACAGGGACTGAACAGAAAAGTGTTGAAAGGAAAGAAATTTACTCACAAATCATATAGTCCCTATCTCAAAGCGTTGCATACATGCATTTATAGGAAAGTGCATCTTTAACAGCAAAATTTAGTGCAAAAGCTCGATCTGAGCAAATTTAAAAGACCTGCTGCGCTGAGGCGCAGCAGGAAAACATAAACGAAATAATTCCGATGGAAGAAAGTGAATAAATTAATAGAGGCAAAGACTAATTACTAATTAATGAAGCACAAATTGAACTAATATGAACAAAGTTGAGCTCTTTTCAGAATGAAGTAAAAGGCAAAACTGTTAAAGTCTTCACAGATAATACCGCCGTCTGCTCAATCATTGGAAAAGGTAGTGCAAAAAGCCATCTCCAAGGGGTGGCACTGAGAATTTACCTTTTCTGCGCAACTAATTTAATAAGACTTGAAGTTGAATGGATACCGCGAGCAAATAACGCAGTTGCTGATTCCTATAGCAGGGGTACAGATTGGGACGATTGGAGCGTGTCTGAGTTAGTTGTCAATGTTCTAAACTGTGAATGGGGGCCCTTTACCGTAGATGGCTTTGCAAGCCCTAAAAATTCCAAACTGCCCAGTTTCAAATCAAAATTTTGGTTTTCCAACTCGGAAAAGGTTGATGCTTTCTCCAGCAACTGGCATAGAGAATATAACTGGCTTTGCCCACCTCTCCACCTCATTCCGCGCGCCCTCCAGCATTTAAAAGTCAGTAAAGCAAAAGGTACCCTATTCTCCCCTTTTTGGCGTTCTGCTTTTTTCTGGCTTTGTTTTTTAGGATTCAGAAATGCCTGGCCCCAGTGTTTCAAAGGTTGTTGCTTGTTTGCCCCTCGAAACGACCTCATATTGCCTGGTGAACAGAACAAAGGAGTTTTCAGGCCTGCCTTTCCTTCACCACTAACCGCCAACTGTTTTGATTTCACAGAACCGTCCTAGCTTTGTTTTTTTGGTTTTTTGCCCATCCGCCAGAAAGGAGAACTTTAGCCCTTTGTAATTAGCATATTAGGCCGTTGTTTATTCTTGTTCACTGTTTTGAAAATAAAAGTTATTTCGAAATAACATGTAGAAATAAATGCTATTTTCAGTTTAAGTGACTTCGCCCGAAAGGACTTATGCAAATGAGCAGCTAATTTGCATATCTTCCTCTCCCAGTATAAATAAGGGTATCACTGTAAGTTGAACGCACACGCGCAAAAATTCAGGCGATTCAACTGATTTTCTGCCTATATTTACCAACAAATTTTTTACGTTACCCGGTACCACTTCCACGAACCTAGAACCCAGAATTAAACAGCTCTAATTTAAACAAAAACAAACGCAACAATGTTTGTTGTTTTTATTTCCAGTTATGAAAGAATTTTTTCCGCCTCCTTTGTTTGGCCTACAACTTCGGCAACACCTGACGCATCACAGCTTTTTGACTTCATCATCGGCGGAAAAGCCCCCTCTACACAGAAGCAGTACGTCTCGGCCCTTAAACTTTTCCGTTCCTGGTGTGCGTCACGTGATTTAGAGTGATTGCCTTGCCTCCCTTTGACCTTACTCCAGTATCTTCATCACCTGTGCCAATCGCAAAGATTCGGTTCCAACATAAAGGTCATCTGGAGTGCTATCTCCTGGGCGCATAACCTGTCGTATATGGAATCCCCAACACAATCGGGTGTCGCTAAGATAGCATTAGAGGCGTCTCTCAGAAACTCTTACGCCTCAACAAAACAAAATCCTCCCGCTTCAAAGTTCCATGTGGAAACCCTGCTACACTATCTCACAGCGCAGCGTTGTTTCAAGAACCTACGCCTCGCCCTGCTACTCACCCTGCTCTATTATGGTTTTCTAAGAGCTTCAGAAGCCCTGAGCCTCCAACAAAGGATGTCATTCTTGACACAAATGCCATTCTCGTAACTATAAGAAAATCTAAGACTGAAAACATTCTTCGTTTTGAGAAAATTAATATTTTTATCAGAAACTTTTCCCTTTGGTTACCTCTATGTGTTAACCAAAAAGTCTGGAAAGTTTCTGGAAATCCAGCTCTGGAAATTTATCACACAAAGGGGTCATAACTCTAGACCCCCCATAAATCTCCATCCCGGTGGGCCAGGCGTGCAAACAGCCCACGTCGGGTCTGTGCTCACAAAGGGGATTTCCAGAAGAGTCTGGAAATCCCGGTCGCTTCAAAGAGACCGGCAACAGGCGTGAGGTCGGCTCACTGGAAATTCAAAATTTCCAGTCAGTCTTTGCTTCAGCTCCGGCCGAGAGCGGCCGTGTATCCCCCCTCTCTCTAAGTGAGTCTCCTCCTGGTGTGCCAGCGTTTTGGCCGGAGAATCCCCAACGCACTTCTCCCTCCCTTAGGACCACGAGTTAGGACCTCCTCTGGCCCACACAGGTCAGAGGAGATGACATGAGTGAACACGAAGCAAACACCAACACAATTTAGGGCCATTTGAGCGTATTATGCTCGGCCAGTCACACGAGGAACGCACCTTTTATAGGTTTTAGAAGGCCCTTTTTGGCCTATTTTTTACCTTTGTTTTTCGGCCTTCCGGCCTTAAATTTCAATCAAAATTGCAGCCCTTTTGGCTCATCACTAATTAAATCAGCGAGCCCTCGTGGCCAGTATTTTGTTTTTCATTTTAGCCAGCGAGCCCTCGTGGCCAGTTTTTACCTTTTTCAATCAGTGAGCCCTCGTGGCCAGTATTTTATTTTTCGTCTTAATCAGCGAGCCCTCGTGGCCAGTCAATTTTCCTTTTTTATCTTTTTCGGGGTTTCTTTTAGTAATGACGGGATTTTGAGTGGGGACCCACCCTTGAGTTGTGTTAGGAGGTCCTTTGGCTATGACCTCATGTTAAGTCTGAGTTACAGTAGGAACAGTTTCTCCCCACAGCCGGCAATTAGGAATTGCCGGCCGTATTCGTACAAATAGGCGCTACTGAAGCTAAAAATATTGTTTGTAATTGTGAAGTGTCACTTGTGTAGGTCGGCTACTTAAAACCAATAGGAATTAAAACTCTAGAACTACTTTAATTATTAATTATTTAGCCTTTTTGAGGGGAATGGCCGGCTTCCCCAAAGTTAATTTAACAAAGCTGTCCTTAGCGGAACTGACTGTTATTGTTTAGTAATAATTGCCGAGCAATTATTACTCGTCTAGCTTTCCACAAAAACTGTCAAAGTTTCAAAGTTTCCAATCACGTTTAAAACTACAAACTTACAAATTTTTTTAAGCTCCAGATGGAGACCTGCTAATCCCAAATTATGACAAAAGATGCATACAAAGAGTAGATAGGTTTAGGTAGGAGATTTCTAGGATTTGTGATGTATTATTCAGCTGTTTGTGTAATTGTTGGTGTGATTGTGACAATGATTGTGTGACTGTGAATCCTAAATTTACGTAATTGGCTTCTTGGGTAAATTCCTTATGGATTATGAGGTTCCTTACGAACTTTGGGTTCGTAGTCGGTCTTCCGCTCTTTCTACTGAAGCACCTGTGGCTCAGTTGGTTAGAGCGTCTGCGCGTTAAGCAGAAGACGCGGGTTCGATCCCCGCCAGGTGCCCGATTTTTTCGGGTGCCTGGTGGTGTACAACTTTCATTTCTTTAACTTAGTTCCTGTATATTGCAGTGGGAGGCTTGAGAGTTATCTCGCTCCACTTGCGATGTGCAATGCACTTGTGCGTTGAAAGGTTGTATACTTTGGGTTCGTAGTCGGTCTTCCGCTCTCTCTACTGAAGCACCTGTGGCTCAGTTGGTTAGAGCGTCTGCGCGTTAAGCAGAAGACGCGGGTTCGATCCCCGCCAGGTGCCCGATTTTTTCGGGTGCCTGGCGGTGTACAACTTTCATTTCTTTATCCAAGTTTAGCCCCTTTTTGAGTGTGAATTCAGAATGAAAATTGTGGGGTTGAAGGGTGCTGGTAAAACACAGCCCAGCCCCCAGCCCCAGCCTCCAGCCCCGATGGGTGAAACCCAGCCCTCCAGCCTCCAGCCCTCCTAGGTAAAATCCAGCCCAGCCCCAAGGGTAAAACCCAGCCCTCATTTTCCAGCCCCAAGGGTAAAACCCAGCCCCCGTTTTCCAGCCCCTGGGATATTAGGTTTTCCCAGCCAGCAGCATGAAACGGTTCATACAAATTCCATTCATGTGAACCAGTTTCTAACAGCAAGCAGTTAATACTAGGGTCCCGGCCGCCCGGCGCCCGGCACCTTAATTTTCTGGTTAGCCAAAATACAAGTTAAAGTATGAAATATTTGATACTTTTGAAGATTTTAAGGCTCCAATTCGGCGAAATTGTCGTCGCAAGCTGGCAATCCTGCCGGTGAAGGCAGTTAGTTCGACTGGCCGGCCGGTCTACAGTGGGCCTGGGCCGGTTTCACTTCGCAGGGTCGGTGAGTCACACTAGCACAGAAGTGCTTTTGTCTTGTTTGCATTTGTTCGAAGCTTGCTAGATGCACACATTTTCATAGAGCTATGTGCAAAATGTAATTAGACTTTGTGAAGTTAAATAAGCTTGAGCAATTGTTTATTTTTGATAGTTACATTTTAACATATGCCTATTTCTTTTAAGATTAAACGGATTAGATTTAGATTAATCCGCATTAAAGAATCAGAACCTTGAATTTAACGAAATAAAGTTTCATCCAGGGAGTCAAAAGAGTAAATCAGATAAAATTGAATCTCATTTGTCGAATGCACTGAGGCCTAGCCTAACTCTAACCCGGCATTAAAGGTACAACTATTTAAACATAACTCTTTTTGCCCTTCTGGACGAGAGGTTCTACTTTTTTCGTTCTCGCTAGGGAGATCTACCCGTAGTTTGTCGGTCTGGGGGGAGCCTGCACGTCCTCATTCCCCCCACGTTATCCTATGGCTATTAAAATTTAAACTGGCTGTTTTTCAATCCTCTTAAAAACTACTGAAATTCAACTATAATTGCCTTTCTTCAAATTGCCTTCACTGGTCGGACAGCCAGCCTGTGACAGTTTAGTCCGTCGGACTGCAACCAATAGCCGTCAAGAGTGTTAAATATTTCAGATTTTAACTTACATTCTGGCTAACCGAGGAAATAAGGACCCCACTTTTCTGTGCTTGCTCTCAGGAACTGGCCCAGGTTAATGGAATTAATACATGGACCTGGACATATGCTGCAGCTGCAAAACGTGGTCAGGAAAACGGGGGCTGGAAAACAGGGGCTGGAAAACGTGGTCAGAAAAACGGGGGCTGGAAAACAGGGGCTAGAAAACGTGGTCAGAAAAACGGGGGCTGGAAAACAGGGGCTGGAAAACGTGGTCAGAAAAACGGGGGCTGGAAAACAGGGGCTGGAAAAAAGGGGCTGGAAAAAAGGGGCTGGAAAAAGGGGCTGGGTTTTACCCTTGGGGCTGGGCTGGGTTTTACCCAGTGGGGCTGGCAGTCGGGGCTGGACTTTACCCAAGGGGCTGGAGGCTGGAGGCCGGGTTTTACCCACCGGGGCTGGAGGCT
>JASAND010020751.1:0-16255 GCA_030248195.1 Trissonchulus latispiculum | reverse complement strand
ACACACACACACACACACACACACACACACACACACACACACACACACACACACACACACACACACACACACACACACACACAATGTTTGTAGTCGCTCCATCTTTAACTAACATGTTTTCTTTTAGCAGTCTGCGGTAGCGGTGCCTCTTCAGTTCTTAAATATCTCTGTGAGCAAGCGGGTGTTGATTATGTTTCTTCCTCTCAGGCAGTACTGGAACTTTTACCCACCCCTGGTGATCCAACCAAACGTCGTACCAAAAGCTTTAATCTTGTCGATCTTAATGCTCAACAGTCGGTTAGTTTCTAAATAGTTCACTCCAAAATATACGCACTTAAACTATAATTGTGCCTTACGTATACATTTGAAAGCGGACAAGTAACGTAGCCGCAACAAGAGATTACTTCCTGTATATATTGGCTGGCAAAGCATAGGTCTTCGGTTTTGTTGTGTGTTGTGATTTCCTGGATCGTCTGGGAGGGTCCCAATATGATTGGAGAGGTTAATACCTCCCCACACCCTTGAGGAACTCCAGGACCGCCCGGGGCTCCTCCGAAAGCACCGAGATGGTGGGGTTGGGGCCAAGGTGCCGGGTGCGCATTGCCGTATGGGCCGGACAATGGATAAAAAGATGGAGGATATCTTCCTCCGGGTGCCCACAGTTAGGACAGGCCGGGGAAGCAGAGATACCGATTCGGTGTCGGTACTGGGCCAGTAGATTGCAGTGTCTATTGGCTCTCAACTGTGCCAACAGAACACGCTCCTTTCTGGTCATTGTTATTTCCGCTGCGGTGGCCGCACTCTGGACCGGCCATTGTAGATTCCCATCTGATCGTAGGTTTTCACTTTGTCTACCAAAAGTATATAATCTTAACAATAACTTGTTTGTTAACTGCTTTGTTTGTGGACAAATGAATAAGTTTTTCTTCGGTTTTCACTTTGTCTACCAAAAGTATATAATCTTAACAATAACTTGTTTGTTAACTGCTTTGTTTGGGGACAAATGAGTAAGTTTTTCCGTTTTTCAGGATGCCGTGAGAGAATATGAAAGGCGAAAGGTACCAATTTTCCTGTTTTCTAAGCGAATGCTTATTTTGTTGGTTTAGCGTCTGCTCACCATGTCCTCCCAAATTATTAGTTTTCACGGAAAATTAGAATTTCACGGTATAAAAACCACAGTAGGAGTTACAAACGTTTTAAACTTAAGCATAGCAAAATCTTGCACATTTATCCTTAAATCTAACCACTGAAATCGGATTTTGCCTACAGCCGTTTTGGAAAATTTCTGGTCTTATGGATTTTTTGTAATATTGAACATCTTTTTATGTACTGCTTATATAATTATGTTTTTTGCTTATGCAACGTTTAGGATGAAATACGAAAAGCTGCTGCTGCATCTGAACGAGCGATGCTAGAATCGCAAGAAGCTCAGGCACGACTACTTGCCAATTCTTGGGAGCAGAGAAATAGGCTGCTGGATTCAATTTCTCAAGTTCGTTTCTGGCTTTTTCCTTTGCTTTACATGGACTGCGTACATACGTCTAAAATTGCCCGGTTTTGGTAGTGTGAGCTTCTTGTGGGTAAAATGTTTTAACATTCCTTTGAATTTAAAATTTTGTTTGTTATAATTTTTTAAAAATCTATCTTAGAGATTCCCAAAATGCAAACTCGTAAGGCAGAACATAGACGCTATAATATTAGCAAAGCATTTTTCCTTTTGTCATCCCAAAAGGGGGTCTAGACCCCTGAGATCCCACCCTCTGCGTGCGGCCTTGGACTTATGTATACTGTACGCTAAATAGCTCATAGTCTTAGTGGTCTCAGTCCGCACAGGCGCCAGAAGAAGCAAAGAAAAGAGTATCATACGTGTCGCTCCCAATTTCTGATTTTCTACAAACAGCAGGATATACAAGCATTATCTCGTAACGAAGTAAAGATAGTACAACCATTCAGCACTGCAGCCAACGCTTTCGCTCGCTTGGCTGAATTTTGTTAACAGTTCAACTTCAAATGGTGTGTGATATATTATACATGTATAGATCAAAATAGTTTGACAGTTGACACATTAGAATTTTCACCTCGATTCTTTTCGGACGTATGTAAACTGAAACTGCTCAAATTGTCTTCCACGAGACCTAAAATGTAAAAATCTTTATATTGATCAGTACTTTTCTTCAAATTCTTGCACGTTTTCAAAATGCTGTTGTATATTTTTTGCATGAGACATTTTTCAAGAACTTGGACGTTTCCTTAACTTTTTGCTACCAAGTACCAGAATACGGAAATTACGTATTCTTGCTTAATGGTTACTAGCGTAATTAGGTTTCTCTTATTTTTGAATTAGAATTTAAATGGTGAAATACGTACATTTTCTTGTTTTGCACTATATCTTGAATTTTCAGGAGACACATCGCAGCTTTATTTAAAATATTAGCTTATGTAGCTGTAGAAGACAATCGTGTCTTTTTCTGCATTATCTGAAACTTATTTGAAATGCAATATTCTTAAGTAGTTATATACGTACGTTTTGTCTGAACACACACGCACACATACGATTGATATTCATACATTATTGGCTCTCCATTATAATTAATATGGCCGACTTTCCCATCTAATTGGACAAATACGAGAATTTCCACACGCACACTACTTATGCCGTTTGGCCTGTTTGGCTAAGCTTACCTAAGCTTGGCTTGTTTGGGAACCCTGAATTCTTTATTAGCTTACTGATGTACGTCCAAATTAGCTAAGCATGTTCGGTGCATACATATATATACGTACTTACTTATAGATGCCTGATTTATATCATACACATACAAAGAAAGGGGAAAGTCCCCGTTTTTATCAATTAGGACCTTTGTGGGCAAATGTAAACCGGCATTCCGAGACTTCGGAGCTTTTTTAAGAAATGAAGGAAAACTTTAAAATATTTTTCCCTTCAGTTCTGAATGTTTTTTGGAATACTGGCCTGGGAAATAGGTGAGAGACGTAGGAATGTTTTTGATTATTGCAGTGTTTATGCGAAACCGTACGTTTATATTGTTTTCAGGGACGCACCCAGGATTTTGAAAAGGAGTGGGTCGAGTCGAAAAATTTTCCGCTTCCGCTAGGGGAGGGGGATAACGGTAACCATTTTCAACAAAGTGTTCCATGTTGCTGCGGCATGCGCACGAGTGAGGAGATTTGGAAATAGTCAGTAGTCCATGCGGTGGGTCTGGGTGGCCGGGGTCCCCCAGAACTTGAAAAATTTTTTAAATCATGAAAATTTCTGTTATGGAAACCTTTAAAAAAAATTTAATAAAAGTAGAGAAATTTTCTGACATTATGGAAAAATTTGTAATGGAAACCTAAAAAATTTGAATAAAAGGCTGCATAATCGGAAGGAACAAAAAATTGAGCTATAAAAGCTTAATTCTTAATAGGGAAAGAGTGGTGCCGCAGCCTCCAACTTTAGAAAACAGCTACAAAAGTGCCACAGGCGCCAAAAATTTTTAAATTTGAGATAAAATGGCGCCGCAGGCGCCAAATCTTTTAAAAATTGAGATGAATTGAATATGAATGATATGAATTGAAATGAATGATTAAAAATTGAGAGGCGCCGCAACCGCGCACAAATTTCATGGGTTCAACAAAAGGCACTGGCTTTTTACTACAAGGGGGCAGGATAAATTTTTTGAGTTAAATTTTCAAAGAATTTTCGGCTCCGCCGGATTTTTTTGTCATTTTTTAGCATTTTTAGGTTAAAAATAGTTAAATTTTTAGCTCCGCTGTAAAAGTAGCTATTTTCTAAGAAATTAAGATTCTCCCCAGAAATCCGTGCCCCCCCTACTCCCAGAAATTTTTGCGTAGGAAAAAACCAGAAGGGGGTGTCGGAACCCTCCCCCCACCACCCCCCTCCCCTTGGTGCGCCCATGATTGTTTTGTTAAACCTATGCAAACTGTATTAACCTATAGTTGAACAGTTGTCTCTTGCACTTTACTGATTTTATTTCCGAGCTAAATCCTGTTTCAGCAACAAAAATTTATGGATGGACGCATTCATGATGTTCAGTTGCAAAAGCTTCAGGAAAAGGAACGATTTTTGCAGACTTTGGCTGAACGTAAGTTGGTATCGTCTGTTGGAACGATACGTAGTGTAAAGCTTAACGTTTATCGCGTAGAATTCGGGATATTAGAAGGGGACAAACAATGAGGTGGGTGGCAGCCAAAACTGCGGCAAATGTGAAATGTAGTGCCTTTCGAAATCAGTAATAGCGTGCGAAACTAACCGGAATAAAAGTGCGAATCATTTTTCACCCCCTCTCCTCAAACGATGGGGAATTCCGCGATCCTGATTAGCTGTTGGCTAGGACCTGTGTCCAAAGCAGGAGGTATTCCACCTCTAGGTATTCTAGATTCCACCTTAACCATTTACCTTACATACTATTTTCCGAAAGCTGGAGGGAGTGTGTGTCCTCCAACCCAAGAAGAGCGCTCATTTTTATATTCTGATCGTAACAGTGTTGTTGTTACGCAGAGTTAACTGAAGATATGTGACTTTCTGTTAAGTGTAATAAAATTATTTTAGTCATGTCTTCAATGTCAGAGCAGTACATCACTGTGAACGCTTTTGTAATCGCAGAACATCAAGATAGACTTTGAGGAGGACACTCTAGATTTGTATTGTTAAAACATTTTTTAGCATAAAGTTAGTCAGTTTCCGGCCTGCCGTCTCAAGTGCTAGTATATTGGGTTTTTTCATCCCTGTGCTCGTTTTTGAGGACAGATACTTTTTCTTTTCTTAGTCGTTGTTACATTGTGATTTGTTGCAGTGGAAGCTTCATCTTCCAATCTTGTTGATGAAATGATGTTGTTTAATGAAAAGGCTCGACAAACTGAACATCTCATCGAGCAGGAAGAACAACGAAAGTATATGAAGTTTCTGTTAGTAAATTTTCATAGATTTGTCGTTGCAGAACTTTCGGTAGAAATGCATTCACTATTATATACTTAGCCAGCAGGCTGGATTTGTAATTATTTTGTTCGAGAGAGAACTGAATTTGAAACTAAGTTTCTGTCTTTCCAGGTTTCGGACAGATCTCAGTAGAATTTAGTAATTAGTCGTATCATTTGTCCCCTTTCCTTTTTTTCCTTGTAGAGGAGTAGTCGTATCAAGTATGGAACAGCATGATACTATAACACTGTTGTGTACTAATCAGTCATGGTAGTTTCTTCCGGTGTGCGAAGTCGGGACAGCTCCCTCAGGACGATTCGAACAAAACACGCTTTCATTCAAATGCTTGCTCAGTGATAGCTAATACCGTAGGTTAACAGTTATCCATGGTAAATAGTTTAAGGTTATTTTGCATTTGTACAGATTAGTGTATTTGGTTCAAAGTGTCACTCTCTCCGAAACTTCCAGCTATCTTCAAAATAGTTTTCTAAATAAAGATTCCATGCTTTTACAACTTACAACGTATTTTAAGTAAAGTATATCGGTAAAAATTACGGGCAATGTCTTGTAGCAATCCCAACGTGTATATAAGTCTTAGTTTTACCAAGTCGTTTGTGCTAATTTTCAACAAAAGTAATTTCTGTACACTTTAGTGAAACTTTAGGAAGTGACGAAGTATCGCGCCGTATAATCTCCGAGAAGCCTTGTCATGATTGGCATATGGTAGTAGAGAGTTTTATACTGTCTTGTTCTACTCTGTATTGTTTGTGATTATAGTTAGTCCTTAATATCTTTCAGACGTGCGGATGAAGAATGGCTCAGAGTTAGACGAGAAGAATATGATGCTCTTAAACGCCGTGAAATCAGCAGTCAGTACACGGATTACAGATCTTATATTCTTTCATCAATTTGATGGATGTTTTTAACTAAGACGAACTTATCTTATTTTCTAAGTACCTATGTGTTGAGAATGTACAGACAAAATTTAGTTGTACAGTTTCTATTGACTTTCCAAATTTTGTGTAAACGAATCAACCTTACTTCTTTACTTAGATTGTAATCAGATGATTATGAAGGCGCTTTTATTGATAAATTATTTAACTACTTTTATAGGGTTTCTTTATTGTTTTCGGCTTTCTTGGTGAATTTTGTAGTCGTGGATGTTGCTATGCTTAGACTTGTTTCATCTCAAATATTTTGAAACTTGCCTGGTTTTCTTTTAGAATCCATGGAGGAAACTCTTAGCACGTTTTATGGCCTTGAAGATCTGCGAAAGATGGCCGAAAATACCAGGCTGAAATGCGCCGAAGATGCACTTAAATTGTATGTTTTAGATTGTGATTTTCCTTCTGTGTGAGTCCATGTTTGGTTGCTAACATCAAGAGTACATAATACATGAGTGAAATACATGACAAACGTCACACTATTATAGCAAGAGTCCATAATTTATTTCTTTATATTATAGAAGAAGAGTAAGCCACTAGAGGGCTTCTCTTCTTGGCATTGCGTAACGGTGCTCCGACCACAATACGCGAATGTTCTCCCGTCTGGTGGGGGGGTCGCAAGCATGCCCGCTCCCCTTTTGGTGGGGGGTCGCCAAGTCAGGCTAAGATTGGATGAGTCTGATTGGCTGTTATCGACCCCCCCCAACGGGGACCTCTTTTGTCTACCCCCACCAAACGGGCACCTTTCATTGCTACCCCCCACCAAACGGGGACCTCCCCCACACCAAACGGGGACCCATTTGCGAATAGAACAAAAACTACCGTAATCCTTTGCTCTACCCCCCCCCCCACCAAACGGGGAGGGGGTCTCTGCAATCTGATTGGCTGTTGGCTACCCCCCCCCCCACCTAACAGGGACCTCTTTTCTTCTACCCCCCCCCCCCCACCAAACGGAGGGGGGTATGCATTGTCGAAGAGAGCTACCCCCCACCAAACGGTTTTATTTAAACCTTGTTCCTTGTTCGAAACCTTAAACCTGATAAACCTTGTTTTATCAGGTCGCAGATTTATTGGTTATTTTTCTTAATTAATTATAACTTTAATTAGCTTAATGTAATTAGAAGCAATTCGCCAACTTTGTATCATTTTTCTGCTTTTTTCGATGACATAAAAGTTGTTGCATAATACAAAAATTGGAAGGAATGTAATCTACTACAATTCGCTACAAAGTTGTCGAATTAGTTTTTTAATCTTTAAGCGTTAAGCTATAATTAAGGTTATAATTAATTAATAAAAATAACTAATAAATTATTACCGTTAGCCTTAGGCTAATGAGCCAAGCAGCGAGCAGCCATACGCTTATAAGGAAGCGTGTACACCTCCCAAAAATCTTTAATCTCGTTTATATCTCGGCATTTTGAAAATAGAAAAATAGATCCAAGAGCAAAGTTCTACAGTTTGACTTACTCTGCAGAAATCATATTTTTACTTAAAGTCTCAGGGATTGTTTCTAATGTTTTTTCTGAAACACCGAAGTAGTGTCTTCTGTTCTAACATTTTGGATAACTTTCGCTTAAGTTATCATCACCCAAAATACGGGAAACAATGCCAGCCCCTTAACCAAATCTTATACCTCTGATTCGGAATTGTGAGATCAGAAATGTTGTTGCGTTATTGAAATCCATAAACGATTTTGTATTGTGAACGACATCAATTTTGCAGGAGTCCCTCAGCTTCAGGTACTCGGGCCTCATTTGTTGCTTCCTTTTCAAATAGGTGTAGGTAGCTATCCTTGTTCTAGGGAAAAGGACAACGGGTACGGAGTATCGCAAACGCTCATTGCCAAAGATATTGCCCTGAAAGCCTTGGTCTCCCAGTTGGTCAAGGAGGAGCAGTTCCAAAAGGAGGCTGTTGAGGCACTGATGCTGCAAAATGATGCCAAAATAAATCGTATCAATTCACAAGTTCGTGGTTTTGTTTATTTCATTAATAGAGACAATGTGCTATTGGCGTGAAGATATGAAGAGAAATTTTGTGTACTCTAAGATGAAAATTTAATGGCTGGGGTCGCTTTGGTCCAAAAACGATAGTCACGGATTCCGCTCATTTTCACAATCTCAAAAGCAAGACAAAATAATGGAGTTCGAAATCGAGCTGTGCCAGAGTTCTTCCTGTTCCTTGACCAGCTTGGGGGGGGGGCCAATGTGGTTAGGACGGATCAGATCCGTCCCACATCCCGGAAGAAAGCTAGGACTCGGGGTTGACCCTTGGATAGGATGTCCAGGCGCGGCCTTGTCCCCAGGTGCCGCCGTCGGGCAGAAGTATTGTTTGGACAGTGCAGGAGGAGGTGGGCTAGGTGCCAGAGTTAATGGGGTTCATACCCGCAAAACTTGAAAATTTCGGTGATGAGCCCTACTAGGCCACATGGGGTCCGACCGCAAGAAACATAGGGATGACCAATACGCCAATACGCCGTTAATCCACGGATTCCTGAGGATACGATGATATCACAATCAAAAACACTTAGACACTCTTGAGGCAAACCATTTTTGCTAGTACCTGCTTCGATGCCGTGCCGGCCGAATGGTTAAGGCATTCGACTTTGGATCCGATAGTCCGAGGTTCGAATCCCCGCTGCCACAAGGCTTTCACAAATCCCCTTGAGCAAGGGACTAAGCACATCGGTTCGCCGTGGGCTCCAGGCAACCCAGCTATCCATCCTTAGTTGGTCGGTAAATGGGTACCACTTATGTGGGAAGGTAACAGGAGACCGTGTATGGCGTCTGCCTTGAGGAGCTGGCCCCTCCTCCACGGTTGTAGTCATTATTCGAGGTGACACTCCTGGCTCAAGGGCTGTGTATCCGGGGATGAGCACCGGCACCCTAGACCCTGACAAGGGTAGGAGAATTCTCCGGGGGTTAGCTTTACCTTTACCTACCTGTTTCGCTGCTCCGTTGTGCGCCTCGACGATAAGACGATTCGATACACGCTGCTGTCTTTCCGGAGAAAAGGATGGTTCCAATCTATTTATTTATGTAGTAGGAACATTTCTGGCATTTCCAGTATTTTTGTTATTTCGTTTTCAGATTGATCTGATTCAGAAAGAGCTGATGCAACTCTCGCAGCTGGAACTGCAGAAGCGGAAGATAAAGCTAACAGAAGTACAGGTATATAAATCATGCTAGTTTGTGAGGCTAGAAAATGGCATCACATAATTTAGAGATTTCTAGACTGTGCACGTCCGTATGGCATACTTTTTGGTTACTTTGTCGGTTCTAAATCCAACCTCATCCATGGATGTTATGCGATGCGGGTTCCCAAACTAGGGTAGACCGAAAAGGGGAACCAGTTGTTGGCCACAGACCGTAAGCATCTCCACCGCGGCAAGGCAACTTCTATTGGAGACGAAGCCCAAACTTAACACTGTGCACTCTTTGGCTGTGTATTTATGCAATTTATTTGAGGAATTTCTTGACCGCCAACGTGAAGATCTGACAAATCTACTGATGCAGCTTCTGCTGGAAAAGGATGCCAGATCGGATGAACTGAAAAATAGATTGGTTTGTAAAACTTAATTTCTGCGGAATATTTTAATTCTAAGTGGGCGGGGCTTTATCGTGAATTACAATATTGGTGAGGCTATATCTGAATTATAATCTCGTATTTTCCAGATACTGGTCTATAAATTAGTTTTATGCAGTTGATGACTGCAATACAGTTTTGCTCATTCCAGTTGTTTCTTAATTGTTTCAGCTGGAAATGGAACAGGCTAATGAGACGGAACATATGGATTATTGGTTGGTTCAGTTTCAACGTCTCCTGCAATCGAAACCTCACAGTCTTGTCTCTGCTGTAAGTTGTGTAACCCGTATCGTACCGTGTTCTCTGAATTTATGAATATACAAATGTAATTTAGAAGTAAGATTATAATACATTAGTTAAGTTATTTCACACATTGAAAATCTGTGAATCTGAGATTTTTGTATCGTTTAAGGAGGATCAGCTTGAAATTGAAATTGTGAAGATGCTACGTCAGGTGGGGGCTGAAATCTGCCTTCCTGTATTTGCTCGACATAAGATTACGCTGGCCACCTTTCCTAGACTCACTGAAGATGATCTCCAAAGGGTGCTTGCTCGTTTATTATTTAATTAATTAATTAATTTAATAGTTTATGCAGTACTAAATATGTTGAAATTGATTGAATTACTTCAGTGAGTTCGATTTTGTACGCTTCATTCATAAACAGTAGCGGCGCGTTTGCACCCTGTGGGCGAAGACTGACTGGAATTATAGATTTATGTTCCATATGCGGAAAATAATAAATTATCTGTAGCGTCAGATAAGCACAGCGGTTGTCCACAGTTCTTTTGCCAAAGCTGTAATGGGGAAAAATGATAAAAGTGAGATAATTTTGTTTGTTGAATGAAATGTAAGTTGTCTGATTGAGTTTGCTCGTGTGATGTCAATTCTGTTTTCTATCCTGCTAGAGCATGCTACAAAGTTGTCGTGTATTGCGGTTAACTGACTGCCCAGAATAATTGGAGAACAAGCTAGTGGACTCTGTTTTATGAACTGCGCGTATGGCAGCTGAAATAAACTCTAACTTATTCAGTTCAAACTTTCTAATTGTTTCGGCCGACATCTTAGTAGTATAGCGCCTGCCTTGTCTGAGCGTTAAAAACTGTTCCTTAGCTCTCCACTCTTGTTGTTTCCTTTGTTTCAGATGGGAATTTATCAGGTTGGATTGCGGAAGGCTTTGTTAGCTAAGATTGAAGAATATCGAACGACAGAGCAGAAACTGTCTAAAACTGTCGAAACGGATATTGAGCGGGACAGGAGTCAATCACCTGAACCCAGTGCCCCCTCAACCTCTCTTGGAACGGTGAAGACTCATGTGGAAGTCGAATGTGTGATCTGTCTATCGAATAAGGTGAGCTGATCTAAGTAATGCGAGTGAGTAATGCGAATAGTCTAGTGAGCGGATTCCCGAAAACCGATAACATTACAGTGGATAACCGAAATGTGCGTAGTCCACCCCCTTGCTCCAGGAATCAGATAACTTCGTGGCAGAGGATAATCTCGTTAGAAGCTGATGCCTTTGCACTGTTTGACCATCCCGTCGTCTTATAAAAGTGCATAATAGTTATACCCTCTGTTCCCATATTAGGAAACCTACCCTCAATCCGCGGTTGGATTTTCCCTCCCACTGAAGGAACACCTTATCATTGTGCATATGAATTCTCCATGCTCCGAAGGAACATTTCTGCTTGTTTTATTTTAGAGTGTCATCGTTTTTATTCCCTGCGGGCATGTGTGCAGTTGCGCTTTATGTTCCGCTGATCTAATGTCTTGTCCTCTCTGTAGAGCTTCGATAGTCCAGAAAGTGGATTTAATTGGAATTCAGCCTTCAGCTCCAATTGAAGAAACTTGAATCAATTTTTGAACTTGAACTTGAACTTTTGCTTTGATGCGTTGTGCATAGGGTGCTTTCGTAATTTATTAATATGAATTTTTATTTATCTGTACAGCATTGGATTCTTACCCGTTTGGAGCAGTAAATTTGGGACTTGTTTATCTCTGTTAGGATATCTCGTAATTGGGGCTTGGGGATATGAAGACTGCAATAGTTAGACTTGTCATCCGGTTCCGTTTCGGGCTTGGTCTCCGGGCCGAAGGCCGCGTATTTGAAAACTGCACAACTGGGACGCGCACGAAAACAGCACTGCTAGGACACGAATGTCTAGGGGCCTTTTCAAGAAAGGGTAGAGTAGAGTTAAAACTAACTCGATCCTTTTCAAGAAAGTTCCTGCGAGTTACAAATTTTAACTTCGTATGGATTCATGAAAAGAGTTAAAATTAACTCGCTTTAACGCTACCCTTTGCAAGAATCGCGTGTAGAAATTTAACTCTACCCTTTTCACGAAAGGGTTAAATTTAACTCTGTTGTTTAACTGTTTCTGAGCATTTTCTATTGAAATTTAACCCCAGGCAAAACACGCAGGTTAAGCAGAGATAAAATTAGCTCTTCATGAAACCATTGGGTTAATTTTAACTCTGCCATTTTAACTCCTAACTTTGCAGCTTTTAACCCTGTAAAGTTAAGGTAGTTAAAACAAGCAGAGTTAAAATTAACCATGTGCTTTTATGAAAAGAGTTGATTTTAACTACTCTACTCTACTCTACCCTACCCTTTCTTGAAAAGGCCCTAGGAAACTGCACGGCTGTGACGCGCACTATGCATTTACTATGAAAACAAGCGATAGTTATGAGCAAACTTGATCAAGGCTTTTGCAGAATTCACAAAAGAATTGTTACTTGTTAGCAACTATAGACCTGCTGCGAGCAAAGTTGTATATACTAGTGCTGGGACCGGTTCCAAAAGAACCGGAAACGGTAGGATTTTCAGAACCGGAACCGGAACCGGTGGCTTTTGGAACCGGACCGGTTCTAATGTAAACTTTGGCTGTTTGAAACTACAATCAAGGTTTATTTTGTAAAATTTTACCAGGAATTTGAATTTAGCACTTGAAATTTAACCTTAATTTTGGAAATTATATTTAGACTGCAATTTTGAGGACGGCTAAGTTTTTGTGTAAATGGTAGACGATTTGATATCTATTTTATAGTATATTTTTAACAGCAGTTTTTAGTCAATGTTTTAAGTTTTCTGGAAAGGTTATAACTAACGATTAACTGAGGTGTATATATTCGATGTTAGCTCATCTTCAAGGTTGACAAAGGTTAAATGTTAAGGATTTGATGATTTTCGCCAACTCGTCGAGCTTTACTATTGCCTTTGCATTTTTTGTGTGCTAAACTTAAACCAAAGCATACCAGCAAAGCAAGGCGTAACTCCAGATTAGGGGTTAAGCTGAGCAATAGTGTCCCTGGACCCTGAGATATATATATATATATATATATATATATATATATATATATATATATATATATATATATATATATATATATATATATATATATATATATAGTTTTACAATTTTCTTCTGCGCTCTTAAAAATTTCAAAACTGATGTGGATACGGTTGTATTGGTGCGGCCTCAAAAGTTTTGATTTGGTTCAGTTCGATGTTGGTTTCCAAAATTTCAGTTAGATTTGATCCAGTTCGATTGTTTTGCTGTGAAAAAATTAAATGATTTGATTCAGTTCGATTAATCAAAAATCAAAAGTCGCATCAAAACGCTTTTGATTCGATTCGAACCAAAAATCAAAACAACCGTAGATGTAAAACATATACAAAGCACAATTGTCTTGACGTGAAATACGGACTTAGATTTTGTAGGTGAATTTTACATATGTAGGTATAAGAAATTTGTAGGCGAATTTTACATAGGTAAAGAAAATATTTAAGGTCTTTTAGTTGGGTAGCTTGTAATTTGCTTTTTAATTTTTCTATAGCCTACAAAGTGAGATATAAAATGTGTTTTAATCGATATATAATTAAACTCAATCAAACAGAACTCTTAACTTGAATACAAAACATATATTTTGTGAAAACAGATTTACGTATATATATTAAATTAACATATTGCATCAAGAATTAACTTAATTATTAACTTAACTTATTGCTTATTTTGAATTAATTTTGATTTTATTCAGCATTTAGGGTTGCGTTGTACCAGTTGGAGTACACCGAAAATTACAATAACATATAAGATCAAAATAACTTGCACAAAACGATTGTTGTAATTTTCCCTTGTATAGAACCATAAATTTATTATTATTATTTTAGTCTTATCCCTATTCTTCGAAAAATGTGGTTTGAGTCCACATTCAGGGGATATTTATTCAAATTTTGACCTGACAATTTATTGGCTTGGTAATACCAAGAGTACATAATATAAGAGTGTGCCACTAGGCACGCTCTATGTTATCAGAGCAAAAACTATGCTCTGCTCGCTAACGGCCACCCCCCCCCCGTCAAATCAGACCCATCACTTCAAAGAATTTTGTGCGCTATGTTTGTGTTCTAAAGCTCGAAGCAGGCACAAAATTCGCGCACGCACTGCTTGTGTTTTCGAGCTTAAGGGGGGGGGGGTCGCTTTGGGTCAAAATCGATAGCCACGGATTTCGCTCATTTTCATACACAATATAGGTACATATGTTCTCAAAAACAAGACAAAACATTAGAATTCGAAACTAAACAGTGACAGAGATATTCAGCTATAAAGTTGGAAAACTTGAAAATCACTGCGATTTGCCCTCCAAAGTCATGTTGAGACAGAACGGTAGCGAAATTTTGGTCAACTAATATGGCAATTTAATTCTGTGGGTTGGCTAATATTTTAATGCTAAAACGACTCCGGAATATCCATCCAGTCGTTCACAGTACATTCATCAATTGTGAACTGAGCCTTTTTCAGCTAACTGTGCCCTCAAACTTTAACTTACTCCAACTTTCAGATGCTACATTTCAGACACATGGTTCTATTAGAAAAGTTGTTCAGCTCATCAGTAGCTATCGAATGATACCAAATTTGTCTTATATTATATTTTTTATATATTGGAAATTTTGGAAATTTCAAAAATTGACTTTTTGTGACCTAGAGCAGATCAAAGGAGCCGACACGACAGAAAAGTTCTACCTTTAAGCATTTGCCTTTACCTTAATGTCAGGCAGGCATTGAGAGTTTTATATGCCAATTTTGGTGACTTTCGAGTGGGTAACGAGTGAGAAATTATTACAAAAACGTGAAAATTGTGCAAAATGATGATTTTTGGCAAAATTAGCCCATTTTGTGGCAAGTTTTTTGAGAGCACTACAAACGGTAGAAATTTGCAACTACTGTCATAAGAATTCTGTGTATGCGTAGAGTGCAATTATCTATAAGCGATTTCTGTAGCTTTTGCCAATCGTGCAGGAGAGGCGAATATGTTTTGCTGGTCCTGTTTTTCGTGGTACAAAAAGCACCAATTTTCCGAAATTTTGATTTTGAAAAATCGCCAAAAATCCGACACTCAACAGAATTGTTCCAGAAGGGTTATTTGCACTCTCTGATATGTCATTAACATGCACAACAAGGTTGCAGCGCTGTATCTTGCATACAGCGAAAAATTTTTCTGCCACAAACTTTTTAACCTAACTTTTTCATTTTCCTATGTTTAACACATGTCGAGGTAACCTTTGAAGGCCCCTACAGAACGATTGAAGCAATATTACGCAAAACGCACCTGTCTTGTTTTGGGGACCCATTAGGACTACAAAATATGTGAAAATGAGCAAAATCGGAGATGGTCGAAAAATCGGCCAAAAAGCGACCCCCCCCCTTAAGCACATAAACATAGAGCGAGTGAGCGTACCCCAGTTTCGACTAGGTACTGATTTGCGGGGGGGGGGGGTCACTAGGGTCTGATTTGCGGGGGGGGGGTGGGCCGTTAGCGAGCAGAGCATAGTTTTTGCTCTGATAACGTAGAGTGTGCCTAGTGGCACACTCTTATATTATGTACTCTTGGTAATACCAAGAGTACATAATAGATAAGAGTATGACAGCTGGCAGCTTCTCTGTTATCAGCTGCAGGTATATGCTAGCGTGCAGAGCATGTACCTGCAGCTGATAACAGAGAGCTTGCGAGCTGTCACACTCTTATCTATTATGTACTCTTGGTAATACTGGCTTTTCTGTACTGGCTGTACTGACTTGCAGAAATTGAGCAGAATTTCTTCGAATTTATTTCTGTTCAAAGACACAGTTGTCCTCATAATATTGTTTATACCACATTAATCACCACTCAATAAATTCAAGCCAAAGGTGGATTTGCAGAAACTTAAATCTTTTATATTGTAAGAGGAACTAAAAGTAGACCCAATGGTTTTGTCCATTTTAAAAACTAGTGGTACATACAGTCCGAATTCTGTCTTTCCATTAAACCTAAGCCCACGATACGATTAAGAAAGTTCACACTTTAAATGACATCTTGCTATATGTACCTATACTTCCAAATATCAGCACTATGAAAAATTTGGTAGTATGAAGATTTTCTAAAAAGGAGGTTAGGATCTTCACAAATTCTGAATTACAAGTATATCATTAAAATCAGAAAGTGGAAATTTCAGCATGCCAAAATCTCCAATTTTAGGCTAAATATTAGAGGGGAAAAATTTGGCATGCTAGAATTTCCCCTTTTAGGCTAACATTAGAGGGGGAATTTTGGCATGCTAGATTTTCCCCCTGGGGAAAACTGAGCATGAGGGAAATTTTGGCATGCGACACCGGCCGACGGATTTCGGCCGGCCGGCGAACGGCCGACCGGCCGGTTTCGTATAATATTTTCACCCCCTTAGGGTATAATATTTTCACCCCCATCGTATTTTCACCCCATCATGTTTTCACCCCCCATTATATTTATTTTTCCTGAAAA
>JASAND010020749.1:0-11226 GCA_030248195.1 Trissonchulus latispiculum | reverse complement strand
CAGGAGTACAACTGTATATATGTAAAATTCAATAGTCTTACTTGCTGTAAGGACAAATTGTGGAGTTCAGAGAAAGATCATACTTTCAAATTTTTCTTAGCACTTTCAAAGCTTGGACAAGGCTGCTCCGAGTACCCGGAGCTCCGGAGCTCCGGAGCAGAAGCCCGCTCCGGAGCACCGAAAATCGGAGCTCCGTCGGAGCGGAGCTCCGGCGCACATCACTAATCCGGATATCCATTGTCTGTCCATCGTTAGTCACGGTTTTTTTTTTGTGTCCAGGAGCGTGTCCAGACACAAATTTTCTTAGCTGGACACAAAAATTTTTAGCTGGACACAAGGTAGACACAGCTAAATTTTTCATAGAGAAGTGTCCAGAAAAAATTCCTGAGCATCCCAAATCTTTAAAAAAGCTCTAACTTTTCTGGGGGGCTATCGCCCCCCAGACCCCCCGCTCTTATCCTTACATTTTTTCTCCTTTAGGCTTTGGCCACCTATCTTAACTTGGTTAATCGTTCCGCAACTATGTACCTACCTCCTATGCTTAACATTTCTATTTTTACTTATTTCATTTATATTTAACTTAATTTAATAATTTCTTGGAAAAATCCACCTCTAGGGCAAAGTTTCTTTAGCAAATCCATGAAGTTAGTTCGATTTGGCAGTTGAAATTTCAAGGTAACTTTAGCCATTATTTGTGCAAAAATTAGCCAATATTAATTTCTTAGAAGACTAGTTTTCAAAAAATTCTTCAGCTTCTGGGGGGCTCGCCGAAAAAAAACTTGCGGGAAATTCCGCACTGTTTTTGAAAATTCCGCAACTTTTTTCGGAACTCTGCGTAAAGTTCCGCAAAAATTTTTGACCTATGATAGAAATTTTCAGTTACCTCTGATAATAAATACAAGTGTTTCAGGTACTTTTTGCAGAAAATTCCAAAAATTTTTGGCGCCTTCGGCGCGAATTTCTATATTCATACCTTTTAGTCCTATCCGAGATAGAATAATTAGTGAAGGCTTATGCAATGAAATTCTTTTAGTATATACGTATATAAACTAATTTTCTTTCAAAGTTTTGAGTGTTTCCATCAAGGATTTTCATCAGTTTTACGAAATTTTCTCGGCTTCTGAGGGCTCCGCCCGCGCACCCCCACAACTATACGTTCAAATTTTATATACGTACACATGCTTCGACTTTTGAAATATAGTTGTAACTTGGTTAATACGTACTATATGTTCGTTAAATGTTAAAAATACGTTTAAATATATACAACCTAGTTAACAAAATTCATGTTATATTTGAAAAACTAAAAATATGAATTTCGCGATTTTTTGCGAAATTCCGCAAAAAATTTTGGAGGTCTGCGTAAAAGTTCGCAAAAAGTTTCGACGAAAAAACACCCCCAGACTTTGTTCCTGTGGGTTGCGACGTCAACAAGAAACGTGTGGCATCAGTGACCCTTGCAAATTGCTAGACAATTGCAAACAATAGACAACTATATATAATTTATTCGCATAATAACAAATTTTATTCCTACACTAAAATAGCGCGTTAAATACCACTTATATAATATATTATATATTATATAATTATATAATATACTATATTAGCGCTGCGCGAAATTTTGTTTCTGGACACAACTTTTCTTAGCTGGACACAAATAAAATTAGCTGGACACAAGTTTGACACAGTCCCGATTTTCAAAAAAAAACCCTGGTTAGTATGCACAATAAAATGCCGAAATAGCATTATATATTTGAAAACATTGGCGGCTAATGTCTATTTATTAGAATTCAAGCGTAAACAGAAAGAAACATCTACATAATTAAGTCAGCCAGCCTACCCCGCCTTATTGTGCTACCCTGAAAACACACAAAGAATGGTTGATTCGCATCGAAGGCGCGAAAATTTTTCTTTTTCTTGCTTTTCCTCCTTTCTGCATCTTAATTTTTCTGACCTACAAAACCTGACATGGGGGGGCGGCCCCCCCCCCTCGGGTGCGCCCCTGGTCATAATATATAGTCAGGGGGGGGGCGAAACATAAATAGGGAAGCAAGCCTCCAACTTTTTCTTCGTTTGGATTTGGATCGGTTTGAGTATACCGTTACGTACCGTGGGCAAATACCTATCCAATCGTATATTCAAACTTCTCATACACCTCTCTCAGCTTTGGCAGTAACAGGATTTGTCCATGTTTTTTTACCCGCGAATCGGGGAAAAAACATGGTGCGGGGGAAAAAACATGGCACGGATTTCTAGCAAGCAACCATTTAGAGTGGTTTAAAAGCGTTGTTTCAGCTGTTTTTAGCGTGCAAAACTACCTAGGCACCATTCTAGCGTCACAACAAGCTTATAGAGGTCGGGGAAAAAAACCAACCCGCAAGTGGTGGGGAAAAAAACCAACCCCCCGTTTGGGCGATGGGGATGAGCTGGCGGGCTCAAATTTTGCATGCAAGTTGGTAGGGCCCATCCCACCTACCACACCAAATTTGAGCTAAATCGGACCACTTTTGAGCATTTTGTGACATTTTGAAAATTTTGGCATTTTTGACCCCACAAAAATTCAAAATTGGCCTATTTTTGAAGGCCTGTAAAAAATTTTCCATAGCAGTTAGATAATAACTTTTAATAGTTTCTATGAGAACAACATGTGCTCTTTCCAAAAATATCGGTCTCGCCTTCCTGCGACGCTTGGCAAGCTGCCAGCAGAATTTTTACAAAATGGGAAAAAACTAAGGGGTGGGGAAAAAACCAATTTTTGCTTTTGCTGCCAAACTCCTAAAAATGGTTCTTAGTTGCTCAAAAGTCATCCACATAGTAAGTTTAATGCGTTCTTTCACGTGAACAGCTCAAAATTGCATTTGGACTTGGCAATTTTGTGCTAGCCGGTAAAAACCTCATTTCGGCGGATCAGCTGTTTGGCTCAGCTAAAGCGGCCAAAAAGTACTCTGGGACAAAGAAATACGCGAAAAAACACTGAAACAACATTTATTTTAATTTATTTCATCGAATTTCGAAAGATTTACAAATTTTTGCATTTTAACATAGAAACTGGCAAATTTGATGAAACCTAGCCAGTTGATGCTGCAAATTTTGATGCTTGATTTTCTCACTTATTATAAGGAATATCGCAAAAATAACTGCAGATATGAAGTCAGCGACGCCGATTTTACCTGTCGCATGCATAAAATCGCTAATATGAGTTACCCTGACCGAATACTGGGGTTGGTTTTTTCCCATGGGTTGGTTTTTTTCCCGCCATTGGTTTTTTTACCCCGGCTAATTAACCGTTAATTACTAATTAACGACAGGACCTAGAGAGGTGATTTATATACCAAAATGACAGTCTAGACAGGGCTTGATAAGAAAATAATTTATAGCCGGATTGCTCCACTGGGTAGTTCTGCAGAGTCCAAAAAGTGACTACCTTGGTTTTTTTTCCCCGACCTCTATATATAAAACCAGATTTTTTGGTAAAAATGCCAAATCCGCCGTACCTAACCTGTTTGGGCATGAAATCTGCTGGGAACTGGCCATAATATGCAGAATATCGCTAGAAATAAGTTAGTTGTGTTAAAAATTGCCATCATTTTTAAAGTTTTTTCAAAATTTTCATTTTTACCATAGAAACTTATGAAACCTGGCATATTGATGCTGCAAATCAAATTTTCGAGCTAGAACCAGCCCAGGAAGATGGGTGGGTCGGACGGCAAAATGGAGACCGGGAATAAGCTGGGCGCACCAGAAAACTCCTATAGACAAAGTTTTTGAGAGGCCAGACAAACCCCCATGGGGCCTCCCGGAAGCGGTTACCGACCTGACCCCTCAGACGGTCAAGTGGAACCAGCCCAGCAAATCGGGTGAATCGGGCAGCAAAACTGATAGCGGGAATCGATTCTCCGTCCCAAAAAACCTTTGTATGCAAAGTTTGAGGCACCCATGTAGCAAAATAACCGAAAAAATTAAGTTCAAATTTCGACCCAAAATTCACGAACTTTGGTCGGCCAGTACCGAAAAATCACGCACAGAGACGGAAAATCATATAGCATTTGAACGACCCCGATATGTGTACTGTTTAACCATATAGCCAGTATTACCCCATATATAGCCCAATCTGACTTATTAAGGCGCCTTTGAAGCATACTTTTTGGCCATTTTAGCGTTTTGGCCGACTTTGGAAACAAGCCAAAAATTTTTCCGGCTCCGGGAGGCATAAAAACTAGCTTATTTTCTTATTTTTGATTTGTACTACAAGAATATATATGGGTTTCATAGGCAAAAATTTTTCTATCTGTAGTTATTCAAGCTACAAAACCCCCTTATGAGACATCAAAAGCGAGAAACCGGAAAAAAACATCACTCTCGTAAGCGATTTTTGGCATAACTTTTTAACGGAAAGTGGTACAGGGATGAAACTTCAGGAACATACTAAACTCGACACGTACAATTTTTTGCGCACATAATCTGCGCAGGATCTGCGCAGGAATCTGCGCAGCCTTGTTTTACACGGTCATTCGACCATTTTCACTCATATTATAGGGGTCGCTACCGCGACCCCTATGATAACTCAAGCTGATAAAATTCAAACTAAGTAACGCAACGCAGCTATGATCAAACTGGGGTCTGGGGGTCTTATCAACCATATATAACTTGTCTGGTTTGTATTTGCACAAAGAGCTGGAAAGAAGCTAATCCCAGGCATACTTTTGGCCATTTCGACGTTCTGAGCCGACTTTGTGGCGCCACTGTGGCGCTGCGGCGCACTGTGGCGCGGCGGCGACCACATATATAGAAAGTCAGTAACAAGGTTTTTTTTTAGGCCATAGCTTAGGCCATGGCCTAAATTTATGAGTCGATGGCCTAAAGAATTTTGGCCGTTGAGGCCATTTGGCCTAAAGTTTTCGACGAAAACCCAGTTAAATTTTATTGATTTTTAAGTAAAAACAACACATTTCTAAAAAATTTTTCGCGCCTTCGGCGCGAATTTATACATTTTTCCTTGTATTTCTGGGCTGCGCCAGCCGCCAGCTATATAGTTACATTGTCTATTTGCACTATAAATACACATTCAAGTTATAATTTCATTTATATACTATTATAAAGATTTCATCGAAGAAATGCTATTTTAGTATGTAGTTTAACTTTATTTTTATTTCTATCAGTTTAATTTTCTTTCTTTGGTACATACTCGTATGCTCCTACCTGTTTTGATTTTCAATAAAAATTCATTAATTCATTAAAAGTGTCGTGCACTATTATTTCTATGCTAACAAGGTTCTATTTTTGCAATTTTAAGGTAAAAACGTAGCTTTTCTAGTGTGTTAAACAGTGACGATGGCGATTTTTGTTGTTAAACAGCGATTTTTGAATATATATATAACGCCTGAATATATGATAACTGTAATTTTAACAATGCGTACAATAACGCACAACCTAGAAATTAACAAAATTTGGATGGCCTAAATTTTTTGGCTGATGGCCTAAAAAATTTGAGTCGTTAGGCCATTTGGCCTAAAGTTCGGCGACCAAAAAAAAAACCCTGGTCAGTAACCTATATATATATATTGATGATATACCGCAATAGGTGTCTGAACTTCGCTACATTCTGTGAAAGAGGCTACAAAATGGTGACATACGAGGGTAAAACGGAGACACCGGAAAAAAAACATCGCCGGCATAACTGCCGGCAGGTGCAACTTTTTAACGGTAAGTGTTAGGGGGATGAAATTTTCCAATTATACTAAACTCGACACGGACTTTCTTTTGCGCACAAAATTTGTGCAGGATTTGCGCAGGAATCTGAGCAGCCTCTGCGCAGCGCCTCTGAAGGCAGTCATTGGGGCGTTTTGACTCATATTATAGGGGTCGCTACCGCGACCCCTATGATATACAAGGAATGGTGGCAATAAAGAAGACAAGTTAGAAGGGCAACACGACAATGTGCAAAACAGCGGGTCTGGGGGGCGGAGCCCCCCAGAAGTTGGAGAATTTTTTGAAATCGTGGAAAATTCAGCAATTCAAATGTTTAAAAAGATTAGTTAAGATGAGATGCGTTATTGAGTTATATAATGGATCAGTGGAAAAGCAAAACGGGAATTGGATGCTTTTCAGAATTTTTCACTTCCACGATTTATCTAGAGCACTATCAGAAGCTGCCAACTATCAATCTTGCATTGCCCGTTTATATATATATATATACGTTATGAAAGCAAAATATAATTTGTAAACGCTCTTGTTGAAGCCGGTATATATATATATATATATAGTCATTAAAACACTGAAGGCGTTGAGTACAATTATATATACTTACAAAACAGGAAAGGAAACAAAATAGAAGACACTTTAAGAGACAGAAGTTCTGTCACAGACCTACGTACGTCATAAATCAGCACAGAAATATAAGTGCGCCGCAGGCGAAATTTTTTAAAAATTTGGGAAATTTATTAAAATTATGCTTAATTTTCACTAAAAGTATGCATTTAAACAGTTGAAAAAATTTTCTAGGGGGGCCGGAATGTCAAAGGAGGGGGCCCAAATCGCAAAGGGGGGGGCCCGGGCCCCTCCCCTGGATCCGCCACTGGACCCCACCCTCGAAATTGTGAAGGCAGACCCCACCCCCAAATGGCCAAATCCCAGACCCCACCCACCCAAATTTGCCAGACCCCACCCTCAAAATTTTGACAATTTAGCTTCAAAATTAGTAAAAATTCGAAATTTTTTGGAAAAATTAGACATTTTTGCAAAAAATCCAACTTTTTTCGAACAAATGAGCAAAAATGAAGAAATATTGTTGATTTTTAGTTGGAAATAACGCTTTTTTTAGCAAATTTGCAAATTTTTTTAAATTTTTGACCAAAAAAATTTTTTACCCCCCCCCAAATTCGATTTTTCCGAGCTAGGTTCATTTAGCACCCCACCTGCACCCCGCTATTCGTGCTCGTTCGTGCTAGGGTTGGGAGTTAGCTAACTTTTTAGTGCTACGTTAGTGCTGTTTAGTGCTAAAAGTGCTAATCTCAAAACTAACGCAAACTATAGAATTCCTGATGTTAAAATTCGGGGTGTATGCAGAATTACGAACTTGTTTATTTTGAGCTTCTAACAATTGTAATCGATAAATCTGCATCTGTTTACTATTGTTCACGTTCGTGCTAACCGGAAAAGTTAATAGAATTACTTCTAAATGACATTAAATTATGACAACTTTTTAACAACCGCTCAATGAAATTTACTTGTAGCTAACTCTAAGCTTATATTCTGCGCAAGAACAAAGATTTAAAGATTCATAGGTTGTAGCAGACATCATCAGCATAGGTGTAAACATTGGTGTACCTTGATAAATCGTTGGGGGAGGGGGTAGCCGAAATTAGGGTGGGTGGGGTCAGCCGTTTTCAGGTGGGGTGGGGTTCGGAAAAAATCGAATTTGGGGGGGGGGGGGGGGGGGGTGAAAAAATTTTTGGGCAAAAATTTAGAAAAATTCGCAAATGTGCTAAAAAAGCGTTATTTCCAACTAAAAATCAAAAATATTTCTTCATTTTTGCTCATTTATTCGAAAAAACCTAAATTTTTTGCAAAAATTTCGGATTTTTACTAATTTTGAGGCAAAATTTTCAAAATTTTGAGGGTGGGGTCTGGCAAATTTGGGTGGGTGGGGTCTGGGATTTGGCCATTTTGGGGGTGGGGTCTGCCTCCAAAATTTCGAGGGCGGGGTCGGCACTTTTCCATTTGGGGGGAGGGGTTCCCCCCACCCCACCCCCCCCCCAGGTACCCCTCTGGGTGTAATGGAGATTTGGGGTGGGGGAGGCTCCCCTCCCCCCCAACCTTTTCGTCAATATTGTGTCAATAAGGTCAATATTGTGTCATAAGATCTATAATACAGTTAAAAAGGTGTATTTCTCATAATAATAAACAGTTTAAGCCAAAAATTTGGACATTTTTGAAAATTTTTTCAAACTTTACCCTAAAAATACCCAATTTTGGGCCATTTTTCGCCCCCCCCCAGTTGGGGGAGAGGACGTCCCCCCCAAAAGTTTTGGGGGAGGGTTGAAAAAAGGCTTGGGGGAGCAGTTGGCTAAATTTGGCCATAATATGGTCATTTTTTGAAAATTTGTTCTAAAATTTTGACTTAAACTCGCTTTAAAACGATGCAAAAACGCCAAAAACGTTAAAAACAGGTCTTATTTTGAAGAAACAAGGGCTAAATTACCGAAAATTTTGCCTTTTTGGCCATTTGAAATTTCTGAGGTCCGAATTCTGGGGAATATATGCATAGTTTCCCTAGGGGGGGGGTTGGGGGGGCTAACCCCCCCCAAAATTTTCGACCAACTTTACCCCCTCCCAGATTTTTTGACTATCCCATCCCTTCCCTTTTGGTTACCCTCCCCCGAAACCTCCCCAGCACTTTTTGGGGCCAAAAAGTTAGCTAAATTTTGCAAAAAAATGGTCATTTTTTGAAAATTTTTTCTCAAATTTTGGCTTAAAATCGGTTTAAAACGGTGTAAAAACGCCTAAAACGATAAAAACAAGCCTTGTTTTGACAAAAAAAGCATTAAAATACAGAAAATTTTGCGTTTTTAGGCCATTTTTTGAATTTTCTGAGGTCCGAAGTTTGGGGGGGGGTTCGGGGGGGTACTCCCCATCACATTTCGGGGGTCGACCACCAAATTTTCGAAGTTTGCCCCCCCAACCAAAATTTCCAGGGAAACTATGAATATATGCCATGTAGGTACTCCCCATCACATATCTGGGCTTATTCTATTGGGGGGGGGGTGCATACATACGCATAAACACCATTCCCCCAAAATCGCCCCTCCCCCCAAGAAAAGTGGGTGCCCCTTTTGGTACCAACTTGTGCCCTAAAAATGGCTCAGAAAGCTCAATTTTCAAAAATTTTCCGATTTTTAGTCGAGTTTTGCCAATTTAAGCACTAAATCCGCTTATGTTTGGCGATTACTATAAAAATAGCACAATTTTTAGCATGCTTTTAGAAACATTTTGAGAAATTTCCGCCCCCCTCAAAAATGACTCCCCCCGAGGGGCCCCCTCACTCAAAGAGCCCTCCAAGAAGAATTCATTAGAATAAGTCCATCATATACGTATATAGATCTAGGTACACACGAACACTTTTTCTGGAAATATTCAAAGAATAATGTTATTGTGTGAACTTTCTCCCCGACTTTTTCTAGTCGGACAATCGTTTTCTCAGAAAAAATTCGGAAAATGTTTCAAAGTCCCCCATCTCCTGAACATCCCACCTAAATTTTTGAACATTTTTAGCCAAGAACTAGGAAATACAAAGACCCTTTTCCATTCTGCAAGTTCTGACGAAAAAGTAAACACGACCTTTCATTTTCAGTTTTGCATAAATAAACGTATATATTTATATGTATATTTCAGATGTGGAAGCAAAAGATATGGTGTTATGACGGCCGCCTACATATATTTGGATCATATCATGAGCAGAGGTCGTCTGTTTAGTGCAAAGATCTTTGAATTGGAAAGATCATGCATCTAAATATTAAAGACCACTTGCTCTGTCACAACTTTAATTGTGCGTGCTTATGACGATTTTTTCATGGACGCCGCTGCTACGTGTATATACGCTACGCTAGATTTGAGCAATGGGTATGTATATATGTTGTATAAAAACGTGTTTGTAATATGCATAAACACTAATTGCTAAATTATAATTGTAAATATAAATAATGATTGATGATTTGTTGCAACTCTGCAGTCGTGCTCCTACTTCTGTCGTAATAATGCAGCAAAATCCAGATTTTCCATTTGTCTCTGAAAATTGTTGAATTGATCATCTGATCTTGGTAAATACCAGGACTAAAGTGACGTAGCCCCGCACCAGATTGCATTTCTAATAATAACATTAAACGTAGATTCCATACGGGAATAAAGATGAAATAACTCAAAAGTAAAAATGTAATAAAATTTGTACATACCCAAACAAATAGATGTGGTCACAGACTGTCGTTCTTCAATATTATCTAACACCAGCAAAGCAGATGTTGCTAAGGCACTTCAACGCAAACAATACCTTGAAATGCATAGATACTCATGCAAAATGAACTTACTGAGACGGCAATCTCTGACTTAAAACGTACAAAATTCGTACTATTGCCGTCTCAGAAACTAAGGCTGCATGATACTATGATCGATCCGGCACTGCCAAATGTTAGGGCAAATGAAGCCGTGACCTAAAATACAATATTAAAACAAACGTCAATGTAATACCATAAGCCATAGAGTGAAAAATCCCCCCTTTTTGGGGGGAAAACACCCACCTCCTGGGTCATGATTCATGGGTTGGAGCTATGAGCTCCAAAACATAGCAGCAGAAAGCGCGGCTCCTTCTAACCTACGTTACATACAGGGTTCATGCGACCGGGAAAAACCGGGAAAAACCGGGAATATCAGGGAAAATCGGGCTGAAACTTCACAGACGTACTAAACTCGATGTGCTCTACAATTTGCGCATGAAATCTGCGCAGGATTTTGCGCAGCTTCTGCGCAGCTTATTTTACACTGTCTCCAGCCACTTTTCACACATATTATAGGGGTCGCTGCTCGCAGCTTCTCTGATAAGTTAATGTTGTAGGCTTAAGGTGTAAGCTTATGTTGAGCTAACGAATAGGTGAATCGAAAAACAGATTTCAGATTCGTGCTCATCGCCCCTGAAGATCCTGTATGCAACTTTTCAGCAAAATCGGCGACAATAAATTTCACTGCGGTTTCCCTTGGTTCCCCTTGCGAATCGAAAAATTAATTTCGAAAATCGAAAAATTTTGCGATTTGAACTCTGCGTGGTCGAAAAGATAAATTTCAGCTCAATTGGTAAACTTTTAAAAAATTTTGAGTGGTGGGGGTATATATATAATCTGGAAAAGACAATGTTTGTATTCTTTTCCATTTTACGTACAACAGTACCAAAGATTTTTATGTGCGTAGTCTGGTAGCACATCTCTCATGATCTAAAGCTTGTTTTTTGGTATCAGATTTTTGCTAGCTTTGAATTTCAGGTAAATCAAACTGTATAAATACCTGGTTTCGATAGCTAAAATGCTCAAAATGGGTTCAAAATAGACAAAATCGTCACTATAATTACGTATATTCTTCTAAATTTACTGCCATTTACTGGAAGAAAAACCGGGAAAATGGGTCTGAAAAACCTGGAAAAACCGGGAAAAACCGGGAAAATGAAATCCAAAGTCGCATGAACCCTGT
>JASAND010020748.1:0-10702 GCA_030248195.1 Trissonchulus latispiculum | reverse complement strand
GAAGTAAAGTGTCTGCGAATTGTTGCCTTGGCTGTGGAGAGGTCGACAGGGACGTCATGCTGTGGTAGGGTAGTTGCAGTACCAGCCAGTTCGGCGAAGCCGGAAAATTTTTGAAAATTTGACCATTTTTGGAAAAAATGTAGACCTCATTAAGGGGGAAGACCAAAATCCCGGGGGGGGGGGGCGATTTCGGGGGGGGGAAGGCATTTTCGTGGACCGCCAGCAATTCAGCGCGGAAGCTGGAGCAGAGTTGTCCCGCCGGTTTGCAGATTTTAACCGGCTTCGTTCCGTCTGTGAATGTTATCAGGGTTCCACTTCCTCCGTTTGAGACTCCGCCCTTGGCTGCACCATCAGTCCAGATGATAATATCCGTCTGGGGCAAAGCTGAAAGGGTTGTCTGGGCAACCTGCTTCCTGACTTCCGGTGGATCTGATCTTCGGCATCTGGTCGCCAGTGTAGGGCATAGGTGTACCAGGCTACAGTTTACCCCCTGTGAGACCCCCCACGGAGAGGCCATACCCCCCTCCCCTCCTACCCGACCTCAACTACTCCCCCCCCCCCCAAGCCGAGCTCAAACCCCCCTCCCCCCTAAAATTAGGTCCAAACCAAGCAAAAAAATGCAAAATTTTTGAAAAATTTTTTGCCAATTCTGAAAATTTTTAAAAAATTAGAAAAATAGGCTAAAAATAGGCATTGAAAAATGGGGAGCTTCGGCGACCAGAATCCTTTGGATTACCCATTCTGGCCAAACGCCAACCCGTGTTGGATCACTCCTATTCCGGGATGGTGGTTAGTTTATTCTGGTTCTTCCACTGAACCCCACCGGGTTGGCAGCCCCGGGGTGCAGCTCTGATACTAGCCTTCAATCAGAAAAGAAAAGAAACGTATTTCAAAATGGGTCAGATTATCAGCCGCCAATTAATGACGATCGATCAGTAAACCGGAGACGGGGTGGTCAATCTGATGCTGACGGCTTGGTCATCTGGCAGACAAATATTCGAGGTATCCATACCAATTTCGCTGATCTACAAATCAAAATCCTGAATGCAGATTGTGTGCCGGATATGATATTTCTGAATGAAACCCTGATTCAATCTAGAAAAATTCCCGCCAATGGTCCTTACGCTCTGGAAGGATATGAACTTTTTCGCCATGATCGTAACGGGAAAGGTGGAGGAAATATGGTCTATGTTCGACCACAGCTTGGCCTGTTATCCTCAGCAATAGTGAATTTGAATACTCCTGGTACCGCTTGCGACTTGGAGAAGTTACGTACTTGATTTGCCACTGCTACAGGCCTCCCAGTGCAGACAACTCAGTTTTCGACAGGTTGTCGTCCGACATAACTGAGCTTGGGACAGCCTTTGCTGGCTCGCGCTTTGTCCTGCTTGGAGACTTCAACTGTCATAACCGGAATTGGCTCGGAGGAACATGTGAGGATAATACGGCTGGTCTCGCGTGCCAGCTGTTTGCTGTAGAGCAGGGGTATACTCAGTTAGTTGATCAGCCAACACGCGTTTATAACCATCAAGGCTCTCATCGCACCTCCGTGCTCGACCTTTTCTTCACGGACAGCCCGGATGACTTCTCTTTCGTTGATACATCGGCACCGATTGGCTCATCGGACCACTCCTTGGTCATTGTGCGTGGACAATTTCCTGTCAATATGCCATTACGCAAGCAACAGCTTATTTGGCAATACTCCCGGGCTGACTGGACAGGACTGAGGCAGTACTTAAAATCTGCTAACTGGAGCCAACTGATTACCAGAAATATTGACCTGAGCGTATCTAATTTGAGCGAGGTCATCACTGAGGGAATGCAACGCTACATTCCCAGAAAAAAGGTCAGACCCCGACGCCACAAGCCTTGGTACTCCTCAGATTTGAACCCCTTAAGGCGCGCTAAGGAGGATTCCTATCGCAAATGGAAGTCAAACGGCCAACTGAATAGAGATTGGCTATTATATTTGGAAGCTCGCAGAGCCTACAACAAAGCGATTGAACGATCCAAACGTGCTCACGCCTCTGCGGTAGCGGAACGTATCGACGGAAAGTCTGGAAGGCCCTGGTGGCGTGAGATTGACAGGGTTCTGGGTAGAAATGTCCGACGAGGTATTCCTCCCCTGTCTCACAACGGGTCAACCATTGTAGATGCCAGTGACAAAGCTGGTTTGCTGAACGAACTCTTTGCTGCTAAGTCCTCAGTAGCCGAGCCTGATCGTGCTTCTCACTCACCACCTCCGGTCTGTGACGTGCTGCTAAAGCACATCCGCTTTCATAGCCGAATTGTGAGGAGGCACCTCCTCTCCATTGACTCGACCAAAGCAGCTGGTATTGACGACATAAGTGGGACTGTGTTAAAGGAATGCGCTTGTGAACTGGCATATCCCTTAGCGAGATTGTTCCAATACTCTTACAACTCTGGCTACTTTCCATCGGCCTGGAAGACTGCAAAAATAGTCCCGGTGTTTAAGAAAGGCGACAAAACCAGCCCTCGAAACTACAGGCCAGTGGCATTGCTTTCTCTAATTTCCAAACTCATGGAACGATACATCGGCCATGCGATTGTCGAACATCTGGAAACAAATGGCATTTTGTCAGAGTCGCAATTCGGATTTCGCCACGGTCATAGTACGCTGCACCCATTGCTGCTTCTACATCAACTGGCGGCAGACGCGCTGGACTGTACCCAAGAGGTGTGTGTGTCAGCGCTAGACATAGCTGGTGCCTTCGACACCGTCTGGCACAAGCGGCTACTACAGAAGTTGGAGTCCTGTGGCATTAAAGGAAGACTGCTCCGTTGGCTAGAACACTATCTGTCTGGTCGGAATCAGCTGGTATGTGTCGACGGAGCCAACTCTACTATCCTTCCTGTTACTGCCGGAGTCCCCCAGGGCTCAATTTTGGGTCCAATCTTATTCCTAATCTACATCAATGACTTGCCAAATGAAATCGAGAACCACTGCCTTATTTTTGCAGATGATTGTTCCATACTGCAAAAAGTGCCTAAGAGCTCTGATCGCGCTAGGTGTCGGGAATCTCTGCAGCAGGACATTGACAGGGTTGTAGCCTGGGCTGAAACCAACCAGCTGGAATTCGCTCCTAAGAAAACCCAAATGATGACTCTATCAAGAAGACGCGATCGAGGACAGGGAAATACCCCCGCCTTAGTCATGAGCGGCGTCGAAGTGGATGAAGTGACCTCGCTAAAGCTGCTTGGAGTTACCTTCGGGGATGATGGTACAGTCAAGGGACATGTGCTGGAGAAAGCAACAACGGCAGGAAAGCTAGTAGGGATGCTCCGGCGTCAGTCGTCTTTTCTATCTGAGGAAGCCCGCTATAGGATCTACGTATCGACGATAAGGCCCGTTCTTGACTACTGCAGTCCTGTCTTTGTTAATGTGCCAACTACATATTTGGCCTTGCTGGATCGCATTCAGCTGCGAGCTGCTCGACTTTTCCCTACCTTTGCCCACAAACTAGACAGTTTACCACTCCGGCGCGACGTCTCGGGCTTATGCCAGCTACATAGACTTGTGCACAATACAGCCCCGAAACTGCTAATACAACATCTAAAGCCCCAACCGATCAGGTGTGGACGCTCCACAAGAGCGACAGAATCATCAATGGGAAGTCTGCAAGTACCCAAATCTAAAACGTCTGCTCATCAGAAGTCGTTCCTGCCCAGTTTCCTTAGGAAATGGAACCGCTTGGCTGATGAAACTGTTTTTGTTGAAGACAATTCTGAATTCAAGAAGGCTGTGGTGCGGACGTTGCGGAAGGATGCCGAGATACCGGGATGCCGGTCCTAGACTAAAGAAGTACTAAAGAAGTAAGTGCTATAAATCACCTATAAACAGCTAAAGATGATTATTTATAGCAATTAAAAGGTAATATACGCAATTATAAACCACAATCTGGGCTAATTTAGGCATATTTTAGTACAAATTTGTCAATTTTCAAGCCCTATTTTCGCATACGAAAACTATTGACACAAGCTTTTGAGTACGTTTAATGTACTGTACATCGAAAAAGAGGCATTTTTAGCTAAAAAACTTGGGTACAGTTTAGGGGGGGTCCTCCCCCCAAATTTCGGATTTGGGTGGGGTCCCCCGAGCCAAATTTGGACCTTCTACTCCCCCCCAACCCAAACAGGTGGTACACCTATGGTGTAGGGTATGCATGCAGTCATCGGAGCGAAACGGTCCTTCGGATGGATTAGATCGACTGATTTCAATGGTTCCCTTCGGATATTTCCCAAGCCAGCCTTCTCAGAGGAGCCGGCAGCCGCCGTTCTCCAAGAAGTCTGGGACTTGAGAGTTCTGGAGCAGTCCGGAGGGGCGGAACAAATGAGCTTCCTAGGGTTGCTGTCTGGCAGCCTGACTGATCGTTCGTAGGATTTAGCGGCCAACTGGTGTGATCTGAGAGAAATGGGGAGAGCAGGTTGGGTTCTAATTCTAATTTAATTCTAATTCTAATTTATTGCCAGCCAACAAAATTCACGAATGTAACAAGCAAAACAACTCACCAATATTTAGTATCAATAACATCAAACTACATCAATAACAAGTACAAATTCATGTTTCATCGCATCACGTTATTGACCGACGATGGTCGAGTTGGGCCTATTACAGACTGCAGATACTCGACCACCAGCTTCCACAGTAAAAGAAAAATGTGAAGCATTTCGTTTGAAACTAGCCAAAGACGGACTTTGAACAATTTCTAGAGGCAGGGAATTCCAAAATTTGACACTTCTACCACTAAAAAAATTTTTGCGAACGTCTAAACGAGATTGGGTTGAACACAATTTGAGTGGGTGTCCTCTGGTTATTAATAAGTTACTGAAACTAAAAAAATCCTCAAAATTTAAGTCAATCAAATTATTTACAATTTTATAAACTAAAACTAAATCTTTATGTGTGCGCCTAGTCTGCAGGGTTGGTAAATTTAAATACAGCAATCATTGCTCGTAATTTAAATTACTAAACTCTGGTAAGCGTCGGGTGAACAATCTTTGCACCCTTTCAAGCATAGTAATATCCTTTTGCAAGTACGGGTTCCAAACTTCACTAGCATATTCCAATTTTGATCTAACAAACGTATTATATAACTTAAGGAGAAACGAAACAGACTTATACTGGAAGTTTTTATAAATTAGGTTAACCATTTTGAAACCAGATTTCACTAGGTGCTCTATATGCTTACTGAATTTTAAATCAGGGGCCAATTTCATAAAAATCTTGCAACTTGAACTTGCACTTGAACTTGCACTTGCACTTGAACTGCAAGTTCAAGTTGCCAGTGTTTCATAAAACTTTTACCTCCACTTGCGGAAATTAGCTAAGCAAGTTGCAAGACTTGACAACTTGTAAACGCAAGTTCAAGTGCAAGTTTGCAAGTAGCTGATTTTTAAAAATCAACGAAAAATGTTTAAAAATTCATAAATTTAAAACGTGAAGCAAATTGTTTGAAATTTGCACAGTGCTACGACAATATCTCAAAGAGTCTTGTCATGAAATTTCTCCAAAAAATATTAAAAATTGAATAAGTTGTGGAAAATTTTGTTCCATTTGGTCAGTGAAAATTCACTCAACTACTTGCACTGCAAGTGCAAGTTACAAGTGCAGGTACTGACCGTTTTTATGAAACAGATTCTGACCGCAAGTGTTGTCCAGCAACTTGCAACTTGCGGACTTGCAACTTGCGGTTTCAGTGCAAGTCCGCAAGTAGCACTTGCAGTTTTATGCAACAGTTAACTTGTAACTTGCATGTGCAAGTTGCAACTTGCACATGCAAGTTGCAAGTTTATACTTTTATGAAATTGGCCCCAGGTGTCATCAATAACCCTAAATCTCTAATTTCATTTGCGCAATTTATTGGGTTTGGGCCAAACCAATACCCAAATTTTTGATTTCCATGTCCCAAGAAAAACATATTGCATTTTTCAAAAGCAACTTTAAGTTTGTTTGCAGAACTCCAATTTGTAATGCTATTAATGTCAGATTGTATATGCTGATGACACTTATAGCAGAATTATAAGCCAAATAAAATTTCGTATCATCTGCGAATATTTTTGCAGTCATAAATTTCAGACAATCTTCAATGTCATTCATAAATATAAGAAAAAGGTGAGGCCCAAGAATGCTTCCTTGAGGCACTCCTGAAGTTATATTTGTCATTTTCGATTTTACTCCATTTATTTGCACAAATTGGTAGCGATTTTGTAAATAACTTTTTATCCACTGGTATAACTTTCCGCTTATTCCGTACCCTTTCAGCTTTGCTAAGAGCAATTTATGGGACACTGAATCAAAAGCCTTTGCTATGTCGAGATATAAAATATCTACAAGTTTCTTAGAATCAAGAGATTTTGTCCAATAATCGAGAGTTTGTAACAACTGGCTCACAGTGGATCTTTTGGCTCTAAATCCATGTTGATTGCACGATATTAATTTATTAACTTCTATAAAACGTATATATAAGTACTTCATCCAAAATAGATTCCATCAGTTTTGCACTCGAACACAGAAGACTTATAGGTCGATAATTTTTCAGAGCATGTTTATCTCCTTTTTTAAATACCGGTGCCAATCTAGCTGAAGGATTTCGATGGGAGCCGCCCTGAGACATCCTGTTATAGATCTGGCTGCTACATTCTGGATTTTCTTCAAGGTTTCGATATGAGTTCTGGCAGCACACGGCATCCAAGCCCCGCCACAGTAGTCGATGGCCGATCGGATGAAGGATAGCTTCGCCGGAGATTTTTTCGTAAAAATGGCTATTTTGGCTTAAATCCTGGCATTTTTGAGAACATTTTGCCTTTCTACGTGTAAAATACGCCAAAAAATGCCAATTTTTAGCTCATTTTTGCAAAAAAACTTCCCCCCCCTCCGGGCCCGCCCCCCCCCCGGGAAGCCCCCCCCCCCGAAAAAAATCCCTAAAAAATACCCTGCTTAGGGTGAGTGGGGGAAGAGGTCGAGTGGGGGGACCCAAAAAGTGGGGGGGCTCCCCATAGGTGTAACGGGGATTTGGGGTGGGGGGCCCCCGCCCCCTCAATTTTGGGGGGCCCTTTTTAGACCCCCCCCCACGACCCCCCCAAACCTCCCCAAAAATTTTTTCAATTTTTATGCCAAAAATCGCATTTTCAGACATTACTAATGCCGAAAAACATGAAATCATTAAGTAATTTTGACAGTAGACAGTCTTTTTAAACTCGAAAACTTGATTGCCAACATGTTTCTGAGTCCAGAATAAGGTCAATACTGAGTCTAGAAGTCCATAAAACCGTTATACACGTGTATTTCTCGCGATACTAAACACAACAACAACAACAAAGCGTTTATTTGGCCAGAACTAAGACGGCACATAAGCACGAAGCAAAACATAATCTGCATACTACGTATATACGTATATATATACATTTATAACAGTGGCCAAAATGGTTACATACAATACAATGCATGCACCAGGAACTATGTCAATTGGACACACACTAGACAGTACAAACGTACGTATATATACAATTGCTGCGAACACAAGAAACAAGTATATACATAAATTAGTATAAACAAATTACAATTACTAATGAAAGTCGTACTTCAGATAACTACTAAAATCCTCTTTGTCCAGCAATTTTTTGAAGACAAAGGTATTTGGGGCAGCTACAATACTAGAATCTAAACTATTCCAAATCGGAATCACTCTATTTGCAAAAAATATTTTCTGCAATCTAAACGAGGTTTCGAATTTCTCAATTTAAGTATATGACCTCTCGTGCCAGAGGCTACGGCATACGTAAAGAATTCTGCCGAATTTACATCATCCAATTGATAAATTATTTTATACGCCTGAGTAAGGTCTGCCTTCAGCCTGCGGCATTCTAGTGACTCAAGTCCCGTTAATTTTAGCCGTTCTTCGTACGAAAGATCCCTAATCTCGGGTATTCTTTTGGTAAACCTCCTCTGCACTACCTCTAGTTTACTTATATCTTTTTTCAGATGAGGTGACCAGACACACGAATTATACTCTAATATGGGTCTTACATAGCTTATGACACCTTAACACGTTAAGTCATAGGTGAACCAGGCTACAGTTTACCCCCTGTGAGACCCCCCCCCCCACGGAGAGACCAGACCCCCCCTCCCCCCCTACCCGGCCTCAACTACTCCTCCCCCAAGCCGAGCTCAAACCCCCCTCCCCCCCTAAAACTGGGTCCAAACCAAGTAAAAAATGCAAAATTTTTTAAAAATTTTTTGAAATTTCTGAAAATTTTTGAAAAAAATTCGCAAAAATGGATGTAAATCAGCTATAAACAGCTAAAGATGGTTATTTATAGCAATTAAAAGGTAATATACGCAATTATAATTCACAATCTGGCCTAATTTAGGCATATTTTAGCACAAATTTGTCAATTTTCAAGCCCTATTTTCGCATACGAATGCTATTGACAGAAGCTTTTGAGTACGTTTTATGTACTGTACATCGAAAAAGGACCATTTTAAGCTAAAAAAACTTGGGTACAGTTTAGGGGGGGTCCCCCTCCCCCAAATTTCGGATTTTGGTGGGGTCCTCCGAGCCAAATTTGGACCTTCTACTCTCCCCCCCAACCCAAACAGGTGGTACAACACCTATGCGTTAAGTCAAAGATTTGGACTTTTTTGAAAAATTTTCCCAATATTTGGCCAATTTTCGCGACTTCGGCGCGACTGGGGGGGGGCCGGGGCCCCCAAAAATTTTTGAACAAAAAGATGAAAAAACCAAACCCCCCCCCCTCAATTACACCTATGGGGCGCCCCCCCACCCCATAGGTGTGGCTGGCGAAAAAAGTGGGGGTGGGGGTTCAGAAAAAAGTAGGGAGGGGGGTTTGGCGAAAAAAGGGGGACGGGGGGTCGCGAAAAGTCGATTTGGGGGGAGGGGTAAGAAAAATTTTCTAGTGGGGGGGGGGGGTCGGCGAAAATTTCTAAAAAAGTAGGTTTTATGTAAAAAAATTGAAAAATTATCTCAATTTACAGCTATTTTTAACGATTTTTAGCTTAAATAAGCGAATTCTAGCAATTTTTCGCTAATTTTTGGAATTTTTTGGAAAAATTTCGAAATTTTAGCTAAATATTTTCAAAAATTTAGGTAGGGGTTTGAAAAGTTTTAGGAAGAGGCATAGTTTCCCTGGAACCTTGGGTCTGGGGGGGGTAAATCTTGGCCGACCTCCGAAATGTGATGGGGGGTACCCCCCAACCATAGTTTCCCTGGAACTTTGGGTCTCGGGGGGGGGGGGGGGGGTAAATCTTGGCCGACCTCCGAAATGTGATGGGGGGTACCCCCCCCCAACCCCCCCCCAGAATTCGGACCTCAGAAATTTCGAAAAATGGCCTAAAAATGCAAAATTTTCTGTAATTTAGCCCTTTTTTCATCAAAATAAGGCTTGTTCTTAACGTTATAGGTGGTTTTGCACCGTTTTAAAGCGATTTTAGGTCAAAATTTTAGAAAAATTTTTCGAAAAATGACCATTTTTCGACCAAATTTAGCTAACTTTTTGGGTCCAAAAATCGTTGGGGGGGTTCGGGGGGGGGGGGTAGCCAAATGTTGGGGGGCGGGGTATTCAAATAATCTGGGGGGGGGGTAAATTTGGTCAAAATTTTTTGGGGGGGGCCACCCCCCCCCAACCCCCCCCAAAGGAAACTATGCCCCCAACCCCCCCCCCCCCAGAAATTTCGAAAAATGGCCAAAAAATGCAAAATTTTCCGTAATTTAGCCCTTTTTTCATCAAAATAAGGCTTGTTCTTAACGTTTTAGGCGCTTTTGCACCGTTTTAAAGCGATTTTAGGTCAAAATTTTAGAAAAATTTTTCAAAAAATTACCATTTTTCGACCAAATTTAGCTAACTTTTTGGGTCCAAAAATCGTTGGGGGGGTTCGGGGGGGGGGTAGCCAAAAGTTGGGGGAGGGTAAGTCAAAAAATCTGGGGGGGTAAATATACCCCCCCCCCAACCCCCCTCCCCCAAAGGAAACTATGGGGAGAGGGGTCTGAAAAAATCGATTTAGGGGGAGGGGTAGGAAAAAATTTTTAGCGGGGGGGTTGGCGACCCCTCCACTTGGGGGAGGGATCCCCCCCAAACACACCTATGCCCCACCCACCCCACCCCCCCCCCCCAGTTAAAAAGCCTCAGCCCAAACTGTACCCAATTTTTTCAGCTAAAAATGGCTCTTTTTGGACATAAAATCGACTACTTTCGACATAAATCTAATAAAAAAACCACTCGTATTGCGTTTTAAAACCTATTTTTAGCGTTTTTGACTGTTTTGTCTGTTTTTCAGAAATTTTTTAAAAAATTGCAAAAATTTAGCATTTTTTCTCTTGTTTGGACCCCATTTTAGGGGGGGGGGAGGGGAGCGGGAGGGGGGTCTGAGCTCGGCCGCTTGGGGGGGGAGTAGTCGAGGTAGGGTATGGGGGGTGGGGGGTCTGGCCTCTCCGTGGGGGGGGGGTGGTCTCACAGGGGGTAAACTGTAGCCTGGTACACCTATGCCCCCAACCTCATATACACGACACTCGACACCTATGTCTGACACGCGCGATGCTAGACAAGCGTTACCCCATTAAGCCAGTTCATAGCCAGCGTATGGAGCTAACTGACTAACTCACGAGTATGGAACGTTAAAGGTGCATTCATAGTCGCTAACGCATACAGACGCGCGTCGACGCCT